>OZ059829.1:21374904-21613039 GCA_964057195.1 Orthosia cruda | reverse complement strand
GTTTTTACTCTAGAACTTATGTATTTTTTCCTACAAGATTATTGTAACCAAATACTTGTAAAACTCATTTTTTTTTTTTAAGAATAAGTTTGGAGTTCTTGTCCGTTCTTCTCTATAACAAGCTACATTTCCGAATGGACGGTAGAATCAATTATTATTACATTTAATTTTTATTTTTGACGTTCGAAAGTGCCGCTTAATTGCCTAATTGAATAAAGATATTTTGATTTTGGTCTAGGTAATACAGATAACACTTTACATGTAGGTTCAATTAAGAGGTTTGGGCGAGAGGATGCGTGATGATGAAGTGCGTGCACCCCCGCCCTGGTTGGCAAGAGACTCTCGACGATCGCCTGCTGCCGGCCGTCCGTGGCGGCGGCGCAATGACCGTAGCGCCACCGCACTGGATATCCCTAAACCAACGATATGTGACACTTATTTAAAAATTGTAACTATTAAACCAATGCCTCTCAATCGCCCTACGGTGATGTAATAAAATATGAACTATAAATTAGGAAGCGTAACCATTTTCCCCGGCTTGAAAGTTCCCACTTTCGAAACACAAAGGAAAAGTAAAATAAGTTGCAGATCATCACAACTCTACCAAAGGTTATGAGAACTCTAAAGTTGCGACTCTCTATTATAAATACGAATATTTAATTAACTATTCTACGCGGTAGTTAAATCTAATACTGCACATTGGTGCACGGTAAAATTAATTACTAATGTAACGAAACTTATTGCGTTGGCAAAGGGCACAACTTTACTACCGGGCGACTCTGAAGGATCCCGCTTTTAGTCTTTACCGATGCGACTCTACAAACTCCGTTTTTATCTGGAAATATTTCTGTGATAGGAGTAGTGTGTTAGGTAGGGTGTGCAGGTACTCTTGGCGCTACCGCTTCCAAAAAGACTGGACCATTTGGTCAGTTAATGCATAACGCGAAATAAGATGTAACCGCGTTTCATGGACTTCGCGGGCGGGGAGAAATAATAGAGGTTTCGTATGCAAGAAGTGATCTGCTGAAAGATTCTCATGAATCTTAGAGATACGATTGGCTACGAAGGTGTGCCATCGATGCGGTGCGGAATGAATCCAACTTAAGGTTACAGTTGAATCCAAGAAAGCTACGACATCCTCAATGGCGTGCCGAGCTGCAAAAAGATTATATTCTCGCTTTATCACAGTTGATAAGAGGAATGCGGCGCATAACTCGAGACGAGCTAGCGAAACTACTTTCAGTGGCGCGAATTTAGATTTCACACACAAAAGCGAAACGACGATACTACCGAATGACAACGTAAACCGAACCACCGTAAGCTTTCTCACTAGCGTCGGCAAAACCGACGAGGGAGAGCCTACAGCGTTCTACGGACGCCGACATGTCGCAAAAATCTCAGTTCAGAGATAATTGGCAATTCAGCTTGAATTTGTTCCCACAGACGAACAATGCGAGGTGGTGGGACGTCATCCCATCCAAGTTTGACAAGCCAAAGCTCTTTGATAAGAAGCTTGGCGTATAAAATTATCGGTGCCACGAGGCCTAAAACGTCGAAAAGACGTGCAATGGAAGAAAGAATATTCCGTTTCGTGCAAGGGCGTAATGTTCGTCCCCAACCCTAATACCCTAATGTTGTTTTACCCTAATGTTGTGTTAACCTGGAATACGAAACAATCCTCATTAAACCGATATAAGATACGTTGAAGCGAACGATCTTGTAGGCGTATACCTATACGTAGGTACATAGATTTAACATCTGCGGAAACAGCGACACTAAAAAGCCTAAAATTTAACAAGATGTTAAAAAGGTCAGCCTGAAGGACTGGACCTGCGTACAGGATATCATTAAGCGAGGTACCGTTATCTGTACTTGCACTAGTATCTAGGACCACGCGTAGCTTAGTGGTCACTTTATCCTCTCGAATAACAGCATGGTGAGGAATATAGAAGTCCATTTCTCGCTCCTTACAATTTCGTTTGGGCAACCCACATTCAGGTACGATATTCTGCACCAAAGAAATATAATTGTTCTGTAGATAATCCCGTATGATGTCATAATAAAGAAGCTTGACGTTAGGAGGCGATTTAAGTTTACGTTCGAGGCTATGGAATCTCTTGCGAGCTATATCAAAAGAATTTCCTAACGCTGACGCGTCTGTTTTCAGTGGTAAAGCTGCAACATACTTGCCATTTGGAGCGCGGGTAATTGTGCTACAATAAAACTCTTCACAGTGTTTATCATCCACACTCCCAACGGACGAAGCAGCAGTAACATCTTCAATCTCCCAAAACTTACGAAGATCGAAGTTATCGAAAGAACTCGCAATGAAAGACAGAGTGTCAGTTGAAGGTTCGATAATAGGTGCTTCTCCTAAAAGTATGTAGCCGAGCATAGTCTCCAATGCATCTGGGTGCGCTGGTCACGGGACCGGGTCGCAATAACTTAGCGAACAACGTGACTCCAAGTAACATGTCAATATTACCTGGCACACCCCAGCTGTCATCAGCGAGTAGTTTAGGATCAATATGCTTCAATTCACCAGTATCAATAGCACCCAGAGGAAGCTGCCCGGTTATCTGATCCAAGACTAGAGCTGCAATTCTATACCTAAGCTGCGAGCAAAACCGTGAGCTGAACGTAAGATTCACTGAGCCGCGAACGGGCTGCGATGTGCCACCAATACCACGAACGGTAGTTATTGAGTCCGTATGTATAGTTAGACCGAGCATAAGGCAGCAACGGGATGTCATATAATTATTTTGCGACCCAGGGTCCAAAAGACATCTAACCACCACGCTCTTACCCTTCCTACCCGCCACTAACACCTTGGCAGTAGCAAGAACTTCGGTACTACGTGTGGCCTGGACTTGAGCAGAAGAATGCGTACACAACTCCACACGATCAGAAGTACCTGGGTCGGCCGCAGAAATGGAGGCTGGGACGCTAGCGGGCGCCAGCGCAGAGGCTTGCGTCGATTGCTCAAAATGCAATAAGGAATTATGCTTACCGTTGCATTTCCTACATGTTGTCTTAGATAGGCACTTAGAGACGGTATGTTGGCTACTTAGGCAGTTAACACATCTGTTATTGTCTTTTACAAACTTAAATCTATTATCCGCGCTCAACTTTTGAAACGCTTTGCACGTATACAAGTTTTTATGTGTGGATTGACAAAGCGAACATGAAGATTCAGTAGCCACAAACACCTGCGAGACCTTAGATGAGGTGCTGGTTCTACCTGCGGGGGCAGGCTTAGTTGCCGCAGAAGAGGAGCGATATAAGATTTTTACTTGTTCACGAACAAACTTTACGAAATAATCATAATCCAACTCTTGTTAATTACGAAGCGACATTTCAAAATGTTTTGCCGTATCTGAGTCTATTAACTTAAGACCGCTAAATCAAGTTGGTTTTAAGAGATAAAATGGGGCAATTTCAATGAAATAATCAGATTTACCAATATATTGGTATTTATTGGTGAAATATACGTTATAATATATAAAGTTTTGTAAAAAAAGAAAAGCTGACTTTGGTGGCTTCTTATTCCTCTGTTTACCAAATTTTTTTAAACAAAAAACATAGTATTTATCTAATTAAAGAGCTCTCAACAAAGATATGCCACTCGATGGGGCAGGTCAAACATTTTATTCACGCCCCCCTTGTTCTATCCAGAACAAGGATAGGAGGAACAATTCAGAAATATTTTGAAATGTTTCTAAGGGGTTATGAATCCGGATAACCCCTTCAAACATTTTAAAATATATTTTGTCATTTTTTTCTGTTTTTTTTTTGTAAATTTAAAGACTGTAGCTCCATCCGTTTAGCTGTAAAACCTGTGTGACAGACGACCGACAGATGGACAGACAAATACGTGTAAGACAGCAATAGGGCTCCGTTTGGACCCTTTGGGTACGGAACCCTAAACACGAATTAAACATCCCATTCCATTTTCCTTTACAAAATCCATCTGCTTTTGATTCCATCTCTCGCCTGGTCACTGCCATGTTTATACTATTAAAACTTGCTTTCAAAGAACACTCAGCAGTAACACTATTGGTGCGTATAACCTCTAGAAGATTACTAGTAAAATCATACGCGATTGTACCTAAATTATTAGAGTAATCTAGGCTATAATTGCTGATTCAGCAGTGCTAAATTGAAGGAGAAAAGTACGCAGATGAGACGAAAGGCAATGGATAAAGTTCAATTTACTAATTATGCCACATACCTTTGAAACAGCGATTCCCATGCAGATGCAGATGGATGCCACGTTCGGGAAGTTCAGCTCACAGACTAGTTACACTATACTGGCCAGCGGTACACAACACAGTAGGTCACACATTCTAGAATTGAATGAGACGAAATTTAAAACTTGTATAAAACGCACACTATGCAGGCAGGCATATTATAGGTTGGGGGATTAAATCGCTGATAAAAATGCTTGGCCCAACGCTATTCCAGCTCCACAGCCACTAGGGCACAAAAACAAGTGATAAGCAGAAAAGTTCTGAAGTATTGTTGGACCTGCTGAAGACTGTACGAATAATTATAATGTATATTTGTGTTGTATAAACTCCATTTATTTTTTGGATTATATAACTGCACAGCACATATGTGAGTACTATGTGCCAACTGTAAATCTACCATTTACTGTACCTATGTGTCGTTCGTTGACTTCAGTGTGCCCTGGCAGTTGAGCGTGTCATGCTCTCTCTAATGTCTCTCTGATGGTAGCATATGTGTTGGATCATTCGGTTCCCTTCATGATGGTTGAGCTGAGTGGTGCCGATCCATGTGTCATGTTCGTGAACGGGCGCCGTCAGTTGGGATTGGTCATATCTTAGCTGCCTCCACCTGTTTTTAATTACCTATTTATTGTATTTTTAATCGTTTGTTTTACTCTAGACTTATGTATTTTTCCTACAAGATTATTGTAACCAAATACTTGTAAAACTCATTTTTTTTTTTTAAGAATAAGTTTGGAGTTTCTTGTCCGTTCTTCTCCATAACAAGCTACATTTCCGAATGGACGGTAGAATCAATTATTATTACATTTAATTTTTATTTTTGACGTTCGAAAGTGCCGCTTAATTGCCTAATTGAATAAAGATATTTTGATTTTGGTCTAGGTAATACAGATAACACTTTACATGTAGGTTCAATTAAGAGGTTTGGGCGAGAGGATGCGTGATGATGAAGTGCGTGCACCCCCGCCCTGGTTGGCAAGAGACTCTCGACGATCGCCTGCTGCCGGCCGTCCGTGGCGGCGGCGCAATGACCGTAGCGCCACCGCACTGGATATCCCTAAACCAACGATATGTGACACTTATTTAAAAAATTGTAACTATTAAACCAATGCCTCTCAATCGCCCTACGGTGATGTAATAAAATATGAACTATAAATTAGGAAGCGTAACCATTTTCCCCGGCTTGAAAGTTCCCACTTTCGAAACACAAAGGAAAAGTAAAATAAGTTGCAGATCATCACAACTCTACCAAAGGTTATGAGAACTCTAAAGTTGCGACTCTCTATTATAAATACGAATATTTAACTAACTATTCTACGCGGTAGTTAAATCTAATACTGCACATTGGTGCACGGTAAAATTAATTACTAATGTAACGAAACTTATTGCGTTGGCAAAGGGCACAACTTTACTACCGGGCGACTCTGAAGGATCCCGCTTTTAGTCTTTACCGATGCGACTCTACAAACTCCGTTTTTATCTGGAAATATTTCTGTGATAGGAGTAGTGTGTTAGGTAGGGTGTGCAGGTACTCTTGGC
The DNA here is from genome assembly GCA_964057195.1 of Orthosia cruda. Lineage (NCBI taxonomy): Eukaryota > Metazoa > Arthropoda > Insecta > Lepidoptera > Noctuidae > Orthosia > Orthosia cruda. The sequence goes on along the minus strand of OZ059829.1, from coordinate 21,607,250 downwards.
GCTACCGCTTCCAAAAAGACTGGACCATTTGGTCAGTTAATGCATAACGCGAAATAAGATGTAACCGCGTTTCATGGACTTCGCGGGCGGGGAGAAATAATAGAGGTTTCGTATGCAAGAAGTGATCTGCTGAAAGATTCTCATGAATCTTAGAGATACGATTGGCTACGAAGGTGTGCCATCGATGCGGTGCGGAATGAATCCAACTTAAGGTTACAGTTGAATCCAAGAAAGCTACGACATCCTCAATGGCGTGCCGAGCTGCAAAAAGATTATATTCTCGCTTTATCACAGTTGATAAGAGGAATGCGGCGCATAACTCGAGACGAGCTAGCGAAACTACTTTCAGTGGCGCGAATTTAGATTTCACACACAAAAGCGAAACGACGATACTACCGAATGACAACGTAAACCGAACCACCGTAAGCTTTCTCACTAGCGTCGGCAAAACCGACGAGGGAGAGCCTACAGCGTTCTACGACGCCGACATGTCGCAAAAATCTCAGTTCAGAGATAATTGGCAATTCAGCTTGAATTTGTTCCCACAGACGAACAATGCGAGGTGGTGGGACGTCATCCCATCCAAGTTTGACAAGCCAAAGCTCTTTGATAAGAAGCTTGGCGTATAAAATTATCGGTGCCACGAGGCCTAAAACGTCGAAAAGACGTGCAATGGAAGAAAGAATATTCCGTTTCGTGCAAGGGCGTAATGTTCGTCCCCAACCCTAATACCCTAATGTTGTTTTACCCTAATGTTGTGTTAACCTGGAATACGAAACAATCCTCATTAAACCGATATAAGATACGTTGAAGCGAACGATCTTGTAGGCGTATACCTATACGTAGGTACATAGATTTAACATCTGCGGAAACAGCGACACTAAAAAGCCTAAAATTTAACAAGATGTTAAAAAGGTCAGCCTGAAGGACTGGACCTGCGTACAGGATATCATTAAGCGAGGTACCGTTATCTGTACTTGCACTAGTATCTAGGACCACGCGTAGCTTAGTGGTCACTTTATCCTCTCGAATAACAGCATGGTGAGGAATATAGAAGTCCATTTCTCGCTCCTTACAATTTCGTTTGGGCAACCCACATTCAGGTACGATATTCTGCACCAAAGAAATATAATTGTTCTGTAGATAATCCCGTATGATGTCATAATAAAGAAGCTTGACGTTAGGAGGCGATTTAAGTTTACGTTCGAGGCTATGGAATCTCTTGCGAGCTATATCAAAAGAATTTCCTAACGCTGACGCGTCTGTTTTCAGTGGTAAAGCTGCAACATACTTGCCATTTGGAGCGCGGGTAATTGTGCTACAATAAAACTCTTCACAGTGTTTATCATCCACACTCCCAACGGACGAAGCAGCAGTAACATCTTCAATCTCCCAAAACTTACGAAGATCGAAGTTATCGAAAGAACTCGCAATGAAAGACAGAGTGTCAGTTGAAGGTTCGATAATAGGTGCTTCTCCTAAAAGTATGTAGCCGAGCATAGTCTCCAATGCATCTGGGTGCGCTGGTCACGGGACCGGGTCGCAATAACTTAGCGAACAACGTGACTCCAAGTAACATGTCAATATTACCTGGCACACCCCAGCTGTCATCAGCGAGTAGTTTAGGATCAATATGCTTCAATTCACCAGTATCAATAGCACCCAGAGGAAGCTGCCCGGTTATCTGATCCAAGACTAGAGCTGCAATTCTATACCTAAGCTGCGAGCAAAACCGTGAGCTGAACGTAAGATTCACTGAGCCGCGAACGGGCTGCGATGTGCCACCAATACCACGAACGGTAGTTATTGAGTCCGTATGTATAGTTAGACCGAGCATAAGGCAGCAACGGGATGTCATATAATTATTTTGCGACCCAGGGTCCAAAAGACATCTAACCACCACGCTCTTACCCTTCCTACCCGCCACTAACACCTTGGCAGTAGCAAGAACTTCGGTACTACGTGTGGCCTGGACTTGAGCAGAAGAATGCGTACACAACTCCACACGATCAGAAGTACCTGGGTCGGCCGCAGAAATGGAGGCTGGGACGCTAGCGGGCGCCAGCGCAGAGGCTTGCGTCGATTGCTCAAAATGCAATAAGGAATTATGCTTACCGTTGCATTTCCTACATGTTGTCTTAGATAGGCACTTAGAGACGGTATGTTGGCTACTTAGGCAGTTAACACATCTGTTATTGTCTTTTACAAACTTAAATCTATTATCCGCGCTCAACTTTTGAAACGCTTTGCACGTATACAAGTTTTTATGTGTGGATTGACAAAGCGAACATGAAGATTCAGTAGCCACAAACACCTGCGAGACCTTAGATGAGGTGCTGGTTCTACCTGCGGGGGCAGGCTTAGTTGCCGCAGAAGAGGAGCGATATAAGATTTTTACTTGTTCACGAACAAACTTTACGAAATAATCATAATCCAACTCTTGTTAATTACGAAGCGACATTTCAAAATGTTTTGCCGTATCTGAGTCTATTAACTTAAGACCGCTAAATCAAGTTGGTTTTAAGAGATAAAATGGGGCAATTTCAATGAAATAATCAGATTTACCAATATATTGGTATTTATTGGTGAAATATACGTTATAATATATAAAGTTTTGTAAAAAAAGAAAAGCTGACTTTGGTGGCTTCTTATTCCTCTGTTTACCAAATTTTTTTAAACAAAAAACATAGTATTTATCTAATTAAAGAGCTCTCAACAAAGATATGCCACTCGATGGGGCAGGTCAAACATTTTATTCACGCCCCCCTTGTTCTATCCAGAACAAGGATAGGAGGAACAATTCAGAAATATTTTGAAATGTTTCTAAGGGGTTATGAATCCGGATAACCCCTTCAAACATTTTAAAATATATTTTGTCATTTTTTTCTGTTTTTTTTTTGTAAATTTAAAGACTGTAGCTCCATCCGTTTAGCTGTAAAACCTGTGTGACAGACGACCGACAGATGGACAGACAAATACGTGTAAGACAGCAATAGGGCTCCGTTTGGACCCTTTGGGTACGGAACCCTAAACACGAATTAAACATCCCATTCCATTTTCCTTTACAAAATCCATCTGCTTTTGATTCCATCTCTCGCCTGGTCACTGCCATGTTTATACTATTAAAACTTGCTTTCAAAGAACACTCAGCAGTAACACTATTGGTGCGTATAACCTCTAGAAGATTACTAGTAAAATCACACGCGATTGTACCTAAATTATTAGAGTAATCTAGGCTATAATTGCTGATTCAGCAGTGCTAAATTGAAGGAGAAAAGTACGCAGATGAGACGAAAGGCAATGGATAAAGTTCAATTTACTAATTATGCCACATACCTTTGAAACAGCGATTCCCATGCAGATGCAGATGGATGCCACGTTCGGGAAGTTCAGCTCACAGACTAGTTACACTATACTGGCCAGCGGTACACAACACAGTAGGTCACACATTCTAGAATTGAATGAGACGAAATTTAAAACTTGTATAAAACGCACACTATGCAGGCAGGCATATTATAGGTTGGGGGATTAAATCGCTGATAAAAATGCTTGGCCCAACGCTATTCCAGCTCCACAGCCACTAGGGCACAAAAACAAGTGATAAGCAGAAAAGTTCTGAAGTATTGTTGGACCTGCTGAAGACTGTATGAATAATTATAATGTATATTTGTGTTGTATAAACTCCATTTATTTTTTGGATTATATAACTGCACAGCACATATGTGAGTACTATGTGCCAACTGTAAATCTACCATTTACTGTACCTATGTGTCGTTCGTTGACTTCAGTGTGCCCTGGCAGTTGAGCGTGTCATGCTCTCTCTAATGTCTCTCTGATGGTAGCATATGTGTTGGATCATTCGGTTCCCTTCATGATGGTTGAGCTGAGTGGTGCCGATCCATGTGTCATGTTCGTGAACGGGCGCCGTCAGTTGGGATTGGTCATATCTTAGCTGCCTCCACCTGTTTTTAATTACCTATTTATTGTATTTTTAATCGTTTGTTTTACTCTAGACTTATGTATTTTTCCTACAAGATTATTGTAACCAAATACTTGTAAAACTCATTTTTTTTTTTTAAGAATAAGTTTGGAGTTTCTTGTCCGTTCTTCTCTATAACAAGCTACATTTCCGAATGGACGGTAGAATCAATTATTATTACATTTAATTTTTATTTTTGACGTTCGAAAGTGCCGCTTAATTGCCTAATTGAATAAAGATATTTTGATTTTGGTCTAGGTAATACAGATAACACTTTACATGTAGGTTCAATTAAGAGGTTTGGGCGAGAGGATGCGTGATGATGAAGTGCGTGCACCCCCGCCCTGGTTGGCAAGAGACTCTCGACGATCGCCTGCTGCCGGCCGTCCGTGGCGGCGGCGCAATGACCGTAGCGCCACCGCACTGGATATCCCTAAACCAACGATATGTGACACTTATTTAAAAAATTGTAACTATTAAACCAATGCCTCTCAATCGCCCTACGGTGATGTAATAAAATATGAACTATAAATTAGGAAGCGTAACCATTTTCCCCGGCTTGAAAGTTCCCACTTTCGAAACACAAAGGAAAAGTAAAATAAGTTGCAGATCATCACAACTCTACCAAAGGTTATGAGAACTCTAAAGTTGCGACTCTCTATTATAAATACGAATATTTAATTAACTATTCTACGCGGTAGTTAAATCTAATACTGCACATTGGTGCACGGTAAAATTAATTACTAATGTAACGAAACTTATTGCGTTGGCAAAGGGCACAACTTTACTACCGGGCGACTCTGAAGGATCCCGCTTTTAGTCTTTACCGATGCGACTCTACAAACTCCGTTTTTATCTGGAAATATTTCTGTGATAGGAGTAGTGTGTTAGGTAGGGTGTGCAGGTACTCTTGGCGCTACCGCTTCCAAAAAGACTGGACCATTTGGTCAGTTAATGCATAACGCGAAATAAGATGTAACCGCGTTTCATGGACTTCGCGGGCGGGGAGAAATAATAGAGGTTTCGTATGCAAGAAGTGATCTGCTGAAAGATTCTCATGAATCTTAGAGATACGATTGGCTACGAAGGTGTGCCATCGATGCGGTGCGGAATGAATCCAACTTAAGGTTACAGTTGAATCCAAGAAAGCTACGACATCCTCAATGGCGTGCCGAGCTGCAAAAAGATTATATTCTCGCTTTATCACAGTTGATAAGAGGAATGCGGCGCATAACTCGAGACGAGCTAGCGAAACTACTTTCAGTGGCGCGAATTTAGATTTCACACACAAAAGCGAAACGACGATACTACCGAATGACAACGTAAACCGAACCACCGTAAGCTTTCTCACTAGCGTCGGCAAAACCGACGAGGGAGAGCCTACAGCGTTCTACGACGCCGACATGTCGCAAAAATCTCAGTTCAGAGATAATTGGCAATTCAGCTTGAATTTGTTCCCACAGACGAACAATGCGAGGTGGTGGGACGTCATCCCATCCAAGTTTGACAAGCCAAAGCTCTTTGATAAGAAGCTTGGCGTATAAAATTATCGGTGCCACGAGGCCTAAAACGTCGAAAAGACGTGCAATGGAAGAAAGAATATTCCGTTTCGTGCAAGGGCGTAATGTTCGTCCCCAACCCTAATACCCTAATGTTGTTTTACCCTAATGTTGTGTTAACCTGGAATACGAAACAATCCTCATTAAACCGATATAAGATACGTTGAAGCGAACGATCTTGTAGGCGTATACCTATACGTAGGTACATAGATTTAACATCTGCGGAAACAGCGACACTAAAAAGCCTAAAATTTAACAAGATGTTAAAAAGGTCAGCCTGAAGGACTGGACCTGCGTACAGGATATCATTAAGCGAGGTACCGTTATCTGTACTTGCACTAGTATCTAGGACCACGCGTAGCTTAGTGGTCACTTTATCCTCTCGAATAACAGCATGGTGAGGAATATAGAAGTCCATTTCTCGCTCCTTACAATTTCGTTTGGGCAACCCACATTCAGGTACGATATTCTGCACCAAAGAAATATAATTGTTCTGTAGATAATCCCGTATGATGTCATAATAAAGAAGCTTGACGTTAGGAGGCGATTTAAGTTTACGTTCGAGGCTATGGAATCTCTTGCGAGCTATATCAAAAGAATTTCCTAACGCTGACGCGTCTGTTTTCAGTGGTAAAGCTGCAACATACTTGCCATTTGGAGCGCGGGTAATTGTGCTACAATAAAACTCTTCACAGTGTTTATCATCCACACTCCCAACGGACGAAGCAGCAGTAACATCTTCAATCTCCCAAAACTTACGAAGATCGAAGTTATCGAAAGAACTCGCAATGAAAGACAGAGTGTCAGTTGAAGGTTCGATAATAGGTGCTTCTCCTAAAAGTATGTAGCCGAGCATAGTCTCCAATGCATCTGGGTGCGCTGGTCACGGGACCGGGTCGCAATAACTTAGCGAACAACGTGACTCCAAGTAACATGTCAATATTACCTGGCACACCCCAGCTGTCATCAGCGAGTAGTTTAGGATCAATATGCTTCAATTCACCAGTATCAATAGCACCCAGAGGAAGCTGCCCGGTTATCTGATCCAAGACTAGAGCTGCAATTCTATACCTAAGCTGCGAGCAAAACCGTGAGCTGAACGTAAGATTCACTGAGCCGCGAACGGGCTGCGATGTGCCACCAATACCACGAACGGTAGTTATTGAGTCCGTATGTATAGTTAGACCGAGCATAAGGCAGCAACGGGATGTCATATAATTATTTTGCGACCCAGGGTCCAAAAGACATCTAACCACCACGCTCTTACCCTTCCTACCCGCCACTAACACCTTGGCAGTAGCAAGAACTTCGGTACTACGTGTGGCCTGGACTTGAGCAGAAGAATGCGTACACAACTCCACACGATCAGAAGTACCTGGGTCGGCCGCAGAAATGGAGGCTGGGACGCTAGCGGGCGCCAGCGCAGAGGCTTGCGTCGATTGCTCAAAATGCAATAAGGAATTATGCTTACCGTTGCATTTCCTACATGTTGTCTTAGATAGGCACTTAGAGACGGTATGTTGGCTACTTAGGCAGTTAACACATCTGTTATTGTCTTTTACAAACTTAAATCTATTATCCGCGCTCAACTTTTGAAACGCTTTGCACGTATACAAGTTTTTATGTGTGGATTGACAAAGCGAACATGAAGATTCAGTAGCCACAAACACCTGCGAGACCTTAGATGAGGTGCTGGTTCTACCTGCGGGGGCAGGCTTAGTTGCCGCAGAAGAGGAGCGATATAAGATTTTTACTTGTTCACGAACAAACTTTACGAAATAATCATAATCCAACTCTTGTTAATTACGAAGCGACATTTCAAAATGTTTTGCCGTATCTGAGTCTATTAACTTAAGACCGCTAAATCAAGTTGGTTTTAAGAGATAAAATGGGGCAATTTCAATGAAATAATCAGATTTACCAATATATTGGTATTTATTGGTGAAATATACGTTATAATATATAAAGTTTTGTAAAAAAAGAAAAGCTGACTTTGGTGGCTTCTTATTCCTCTGTTTACCAAATTTTTTTAAACAAAAAACATAGTATTTATCTAATTAAAGAGCTCTCAACAAAGATATGCCACTCGATGGGGCAGGTCAAACATTTTATTCACGCCCCCCTTGTTCTATCCAGAACAAGGATAGGAGGAACAATTCAGAAATATTTTGAAATGTTTCTAAGGGGTTATGAATCCGGATAACCCCTTCAAACATTTTAAAATATATTTTGTCATTTTTTTCTGTTTTTTTTTTTGTAAATTTAAAGACTGTAGCTCCATCCGTTTAGCTGTAAAACCTGTGTGACAGACGACCGACAGATGGACAGACAAATACGTGTAAGACAGCAATAGGGCTCCGTTTGGACCCTTTGGGTACGGAACCCTAAACACGAATTAAACATCCCATTCCATTTTCCTTTACAAAATCCATCTGCTTTTGATTCCATCTCTCGCCTGGTCACTGCCATGTTTATACTATTAAAACTTGCTTTCAAAGAACACTCAGCAGTAACACTATTGGTGCGTATAACCTCTAGAAGATTACTAGTAAAATCACACGCGATTGTACCTAAATTATTAGAGTAATCTAGGCTATAATTGCTGATTCAGCAGTGCTAAATTGAAGGAGAAAAGTACGCAGATGAGACGAAAGGCAATGGATAAAGTTCAATTTACTAATTATGCCACATACCTTTGAAACAGCGATTCCCATGCAGATGCAGATGGATGCCACGTTCGGGAAGTTCAGCTCACAGACTAGTTACACTATACTGGCCAGCGGTACACAACACAGTAGGTCACACATTCTAGAATTGAATGAGACGAAATTTAAAACTTGTATAAAACGCACACTATGCAGGCAGGCATATTATAGGTTGGGGGATTAAATCGCTGATAAAAATGCTTGGCCCAACGCTATTCCAGCTCCACAGCCACTAGGGCACAAAAACAAGTGATAAGCAGAAAAGTTCTGAAGTATTGTTGGACCTGCTGAAGACTGTATGAATAATTATAATGTATATTTCTGTTGTATAAACTCCATTTATTTTTTGGATTATATAACTGCACAGCACATATGTGAGTACTATGTGCCAACTGTAAATCTACCATTTACTGTACCTATGTGTCGTTCGTTGACTTCAGTGTGCCCTGGCAGTTGAGCGTGTCATGCTCTCTCTAATGTCTCTCTGATGGTAGCATATGTGTTGGATCATTCGGTTCCCTTCATGATGGTTGAGCTGAGTGGTGCCGATCCATGTGTCATGTTCGTGAACGGGCGCCGTCAGTTGGGATTGGTCATATCTTAGCTGCCTCCACCTGTTTTTAATTACCTATTTATTGTATTTTTAATCGTTTGTTTTACTCTAGACTTATGTATTTTTCCTACAAGATTATTGTAACCAAATACTTGTAAAACTCATTTTTTTTTTTTAAGAATAAGTTTGGAGTTTCTTGTCCGTTCTTCTCTATAACAAGCTACATTTCCGAATGGACGGTAGAATCAATTATTATTACATTTAATTTTTATTTTTGACGTTCGAAAGTGCCGCTTAATTGCCTAATTGAATAAAGATATTTTGATTTTGGTCTAGGTAATACAGATAACACTTTACATGTAGGTTCAATTAAGAGGTTTGGGCGAGAGGATGCGTGATGATGAAGTGCGTGCACCCCCGCCCTGGTTGGCAAGAGACTCTCGACGATCGCCTGCTGCCGGCCGTCCGTGGCGGCGGCGCAATGACCGTAGCGCCACCGCACTGGATATCCCTAAACCAACGATATGTGACACTTATTTAAAAAATTGTAACTATTAAACCAATGCCTCTCAATCGCCCTACGGTGATGTAATAAAATATGAACTATAAATTAGGAAGCGTAACCATTTTCCCCGGCTTGAAAGTTCCCACTTTCGAAACACAAAGGAAAAGTAAAATAAGTTGCAGATCATCACAACTCTACCAAAGGTTATGAGAACTCTAAAGTTGCGACTCTTTATTATAAATACGAATATTTAACTAACTATTCTACGCGGTAGTTAAATCTAATACTGCACATTGGTGCACGGTAAAATTAATTACTAATGTAACGAAACTTATTGCGTTGGCAAAGGGCACAACTTTACTACCGGGCGACTCTGAAGGATCCCGCTTTTAGTCTTTACCGATGCGACTCTACAAACTCCGTTTTTATCTGGAAATATTTCTGTGATAGGAGTAGTGTGTTAGGTAGGGTGTGCAGGTACTCTTGGCGCTACCGCTTCCAAAAAGACTGGACCATTTGGTCAGTTAATGCATAACGCGAAATAAGATGTAACCGCGTTTCATGGACTTCGCGGGCGGGGAGAAATAATAGAGGTTTCGTATGCAAGAAGTGATCTGCTGAAAGATTCTCATGAATCTTAGAGATACGATTGGCTACGAAGGTGTGCCATCGATGCGGTGCGGAATGAATCCAACTTAAGGTTACAGTTGAATCCAAGAAAGCTACGACATCCTCAATGGCGTGCCGAGCTGCAAAAAGATTATATTCTCGCTTTATCACAGTTGATAAGAGGAATGCGGCGCATAACTCGAGACGAGCTAGCGAAACTACTTTCAGTGGCGCGAATTTAGATTTCACACACAAAAGCGAAACGACGATACTACCGAATGACAACGTAAACCGAACCACCGTAAGCTTTCTCACTAGCGTCGGCAAAACCGACGAGGGAGAGCCTACAGCGTTCTACGACGCCGACATGTCGCAAAAATCTCAGTTCAGAGATAATTGGCAATTCAGCTTGAATTTGTTCCCACAGACGAACAATGCGAGGTGGTGGGACGTCATCCCATCCAAGTTTGACAAGCCAAAGCTCTTTGATAAGAAGCTTGGCGTATAAAATTATCGGTGCCACGAGGCCTAAAACGTCGAAAAGACGTGCAATGGAAGAAAGAATATTCCGTTTCGTGCAAGGGCGTAATGTTCGTCCCCAACCCTAATACCCTAATGTTGTTGTACCCTAATGTTGTGTTAACCTGGAATACGAAACAATCCTCATTAAACCGATATAAGATACGTTGAAGCGAACGATCTTGTAGGCGTATACCTATACGTAGGTACATAGATTTAACATCTGCGGAAACAGCGACACTAAAAAGCCTAAAATTTAACAAGATGTTAAAAAGGTCAGCCTGAAGGACTGGACCTGCGTACAGGATATCATTAAGCGAGGTACCGTTATCTGTACTTGCACTAGTATCTAGGACCACGCGTAGCTTAGTGGTCACTTTATCCTCTCGAATAACAGCATGGTGAGGAATATAGAAGTCCATTTCTCGCTCCTTACAATTTCGTTTGGGCAACCCACATTCAGGTACGATATTCTGCACCAAAGAAATATAATTGTTCTGTAGATAATCCCGTATGATGTCATAATAAAGAAGCTTGACGTTAGGAGGCGATTTAAGTTTACGTTCGAGGCTATGGAATCTCTTGCGAGCTATATCAAAAGAATTTCCTAACGCTGACGCGTCTGTTTTCAGTGGTAAAGCTGCAACATACTTGCCATTTGGAGCGCGGGTAATTGTGCTACAATAAAACTCTTCACAGTGTTTATCATCCACACTCCCAACGGACGAAGCAGTAACATCTTCAATCTCCCAAAACTTACGAAGATCGAAGTTATCGAAAGAACTCGCAATGAAAGACAGAGTGTCAGTTGAAGGTTCGATAATAGGTGCTTCTCCTAAAAGTATGTAGCCGAGCATAGTCTCCAATGCATCTGGGTGCGCTGGTCACGGGACCGGGTCGCAATAACTTAGCGAACAACGTGACTCCAAGTAACATGTCAATATTACCTGGCACACCCCAGCTGTCATCAGCGAGTAGTTTAGGATCAATATGCTTCAATTCACCAGTATCAATAGCACCCAGAGGAAGCTGCCCGGTTATCTGATCCAAGACTAGAGCTGCAATTCTATACCTAAGCTGCGAGCAAAACCGTGAGCTGAACGTAAGATTCACTGAGCCGCGAACGGGCTGCGATGTGCCACCAATACCACGAACGGTAGTTATTGAGTCCGTATGTATAGTTAGACCGAGCATAAGGCAGCAACGGGATGTCATATAATTATTTTGCGACCCAGGGTCCAAAAGACATCTAACCACCACGCTCTTACCCTTCCTACCCGCCACTAACACCTTGGCAGTAGCAAGAACTTCGGTACTACGTGTGGCCTGGACTTGAGCAGAAGAATGCGTACACAACTCCACACGATCAGAAGTACCTGGGTCGGCCGCAGAAATGGAGGCTGGGACGCTAGCGGGCGCCAGCGCAGAGGCTTGCGTCGATTGCTCAAAATGCAATAAGGAATTATGCTTACCGTTGCATTTCCTACATGTTGTCTTAGATAGGCACTTAGAGACGGTATGTTGGCTACTTAGGCAGTTAACACATCTGTTATTGTCTTTTACAAACTTAAATCTATTATCCGCGCTCAACTTTTGAAACGCTTTGCACGTATACAAGTTTTTATGTGTGGATTGACAAAGCGAACATGAAGATTCAGTAGCCACAAACACCTGCGAGACCTTAGATGAGGTGCTGGTTCTACCTGCGGGGGCAGGCTTAGTTGCCGCAGAAGAGGAGCGATATAAGATTTTTACTTGTTCACGAACAAACTTTACGAAATAATCATAATCCAACTCTTGTTAATTACGAAGCGACATTTCAAAATGTTTTGCCGTATCTGAGTCTATTAACTTAAGACCGCTAAATCAAGTTGGTTTTAAGAGATAAAATGGGGCAATTTCAATGAAATAATCAGATTTACCAATATATTGGTATTTATTGGTGAAATATACGTTATAATATATAAAGTTTTGTAAAAAAAGAAAAGCTGACTTTGGTGGCTTCTTATTCCTCTGTTTACCAAATTTTTTTAAACAAAAAACATAGTATTTATCTAATTAAAGAGCTCTCAACAAAGATATGCCACTCGATGGGGCAGGTCAAACATTTTATTCACGCCCCCCTTGTTCTATCCAGAACAAGGATAGGAGGAACAATTCAGAAATATTTTGAAATGTTTCTAAGGGGTTATGAATCCGGATAACCCCTTCAAACATTTTAAAATATATTTTGTCATTTTTTTCTGTTTTTTTTTTTGTAAATTTAAAGACTGTAGCTCCATCCGTTTAGCTGTAAAACCTGTGTGACAGACGACCGACAGATGGACAGACAAATACGTGTAAGACAGCAATAGGGCTCCGTTGGGACCCTTTGGGTACGGAACCCTAAACACGAATTAAACATCCCATTCCATTTTCCTTTACAAAATCCATCTGCTTTTGATTCCATCTCTCGCCTGGTCACTGCCATGTTTATACTATTAAAACTTGCTTTCAAAGAACACTCAGCAGTAACACTATTGGTGCGTATAACCTCTAGAAGATTACTAGTAAAATCACACGCGATTGTACCTAAATTATTAGAGTAATCTAGGCTATAATTGCTGATTCAGCAGTGCTAAATTGAAGGAGAAAAGTACGCAGATGAGACGAAAGGCAATGGATAAAGTTCAATTTACTAATTATGCCACATACCTTTGAAACAGCGATTCCCATGCAGATGCAGATGGATGCCACGTTCGGGAAGTTCAGCTCACAGACTAGTTACACTATACTGGCCAGCGGTACACAACACAGTAGGTCACACATTCTAGAATTGAATGAGACGAAATTTAAAACTTGTATAAAACGCACACTATGCAGGCAGGCATATTATAGGTTGGGGGATTAAATCGCTGATAAAAATGCTTGGCCCAACGCTATTCCAGCTCCACAGCCACTAGGGCACAAAAACAAGTGATAAGCAGAAAAGTTCTGAAGTATTGTTGGACCTGCTGAAGACTGTACGAATAATTATAATGTATATTTGTGTTGTATAAACTCCATTTATTTTTTGGATTATATAACTGCACAGCACATATGTGAGTACTATGTGCCAACTGTAAATCTACCATTTACTGTACCTATGTGTCGTTCGTTGACTTCAGTGTGCCCTGGCAGTTGAGCGTGTCATGCTCTCTCTAATGTCTCTCTGATGGTAGCATATGTGTTGGATCATTCGGTTCCCTTCATGATGGTTGAGCTGAGTGGTGCCGATCCATGTGTCATGTTCGTGAACGGGCGCCGTCAGTTGGGATTGGTCATATCTTAGCTGCCTCCACCTGTTTTTAATTACCTATTTATTGTATTTTTAATCGTTTGTTTTACTCTAGACTTATGTATTTTTCCTACAAGATTATTGTAACCAAATACTTGTAAAACTCTTTTTTTTTTTTTAAGAATAAGTTTGGAGTTTCTTGTCCGTTCTTCTCCATAACAAGCTACATTTCCGAATGGACGGTAGAATCAATTATTATTACATTTAATTTTTATTTTTGACGTTCGAAAGTGCCGCTTAATTGCCTAATTGAATAAAGATATTTTGATTTTGGTCTAGGTAATACAGATAACACTTTACATGTAGGTTCAATTAAGAGGTTTGGGCGAGAGGATGCGTGATGATGAAGTGCGTGCACCCCCGCCCTGGTTGGCAAGAGACTCTCGACGATCGCCTGCTGCCGGCCGTCCGTGGCGGCGGCGCAATGACCGTAGCGCCACCGCACTGGATATCCCTAAACCAACGATATGTGACACTTATTTAAAAAATTGTAACTATTAAACCAATGCCTCTCAATCGTCCCTACGGTGATGTAATAAAATATGAACTATAAATTAGGAAGCGTAACCATTTTCCCCGGCTTGAAAGTTCCCACTTTCGAAACACAAAGGAAAAGTAAAATAAGTTGCAGATCATCACAACTCTACCAAAGGTTATGAGAACTCTAAAGTTGCGACTCTCTATTATAAATACGAATATTTAACTAACTATTCTACGCGGTAGTTAAATCTAATACTGCACATTGGTGCACGGTAAAATTAATTACTAATGTAACGAAACTTATTGCGTTGGCAAAGGGCACAACTTTACTACCGGGCGACTCTGAAGGATCCCGCTTTTAGTCTTTACCGATGCGACTCTACAAACTCCGTTTTTATCTGGAAATATTTCTGTGATAGGAGTAGTGTGTTAGGTAGGGTGTGCAGGTACTCTTGGCTACCGCTTCCAAAAGACTGGACCATTTGGTCAGTTAATGCATAACGCGAAATAAGATGTAACCGCGTTTCATGGACTTCGCGGCGGGGAGAAATAATAGAGGTTTCGTATGCAAGCAAGAAGTGATCTGCTGAAAGATTCTCATGAATCTTAGAGATACGATTGGCTACGAAGGTGTGCCATCGATGCGGTGCGGAATGAATCCAACTTAAGGTTACAGTTGAATCCAAGAAAGCTACGACATCCTCAATGGCGTGCCGAGCTGCAAAAAGATTATATTCTCGCTTTATCACAGTTGATAAGAGGAATGCGGCGCATAACTCGAGACGAGCTAGCGAAACTACTTTCAGTGGCGCGAATTTAGATTTCACACACAAAAGCGAAACGACGATACTACCGAATGACAACGTAAACCGAACCACCGTAAGCTTTCTCACTAGCGTCGGCAAAACCGACGAGGGAGAGCCTACAGCGTTCTACGACGCCGACATGTCGCAAAAATCTCAGTTCAGAGATAATTGGCAATTCAGCTTGAATTTGTTCCCACAGACGAACAATGCGAGGTGGTGGGACGTCATCCCATCCAAGTTTGACAAGCCAAAGCTCTTTGATAAGAAGCTTGGCGTATAAAATTATCGGTGCCACGAGGCCTAAAACGTCGAAAAGACGTGCAATGGAAGAAAGAATATTCCGTTTCGTGCAAGGGCGTAATGTTCGTCCCCAACCCTAATACCCTAATGTTGTTGTACCCTAATGTTGTGTTAACCTGGAATACGAAACAATCCTCATTAAACCGATATAAGATACGTTGAAGCGAACGATCTTGTAGGCGTATACCTATACGTAGGTACATAGATTTAACATCTGCGGAAACAGCGACACTAAAAAGCCTAAAATTTAACAAGATGTTAAAAAGGTCAGCCTGAAGGACTGGACCTGCGTACAGGATATCATTAAGCGAGGTACCGTTATCTGTACTTGCACTAGTATCTAGGACCACGCGTAGCTTAGTGGTCACTTTATCCTCTCGAATAACAGCATGGTGAGGAATATAGAAGTCCATTTCTCGCTCCTTACAATTTCGTTTGGGCAACCCACATTCAGGTACGATATTCTGCACCAAAGAAATAATAATTGTTCTGTAGATAATCCCGTATGATGTCATAATAAAGAAGCTTGACGTAGGGAGGCGATTTTAAGTTTACGTTCGAGGCTATGGAATCTCTTGGAGCTATAGCAAAAGAATTTCTAACGCTGACGCGTCTGTTTTCAGTGGTAAGCTGCAACATACTTGCCATTTGGAGCGCGGGTAATTGTGCTACAATAAAACTCTTCACAGTGTTTATCAGCCACACTCCAACGGACCGAAGCAGTAACATCTTCAATCTCCCAAAACTTACGAAGTCGAAGTTATCGAAAGAACTCGCAATGAAAGACAGAGTGTCAGTTGAAGGTTCGATAATAGGTGCTTCTCCTAAAAGTATGTAGCCGAGCATAGTCTCCAATGCATCTGGGTGCGCTGGTCACGGGACCGGGTCGCAATAACTTAGCGAACAACGTGACTCCAAGTAACATGTCAATATTACCTGCTGGCACACCCCAGCTGTCATCAGCGAGTAGTTTAGGATCAATATGCTTCAATTCACCAGTATCAATAGCACCCAGAGGAAGCTGCCCGGTTATCTGATCCAAGACTAGAGCTGCAATTCTATACCTAAGGCTGCGAGCAAAACCGTGAGCTGAACGTACAGATTCACTGAGCCGCGAACGGGCTGCGATGTGCCACCAATACCACGAACTGTAGTTATTGAGTCCGTATGTATAGTTAGACCGAGCATAAGGCAGCAACGGGATGTCATATAATTATTTTGCGACCCAGGGTCAAAAGACATCTAACCACCACGCTCTTACCCTTCCTACCCGCCACTAACACCTTGGCAGTAGCAAGAACTCGGTACTACGTGTGGCCTGGACTTTGAGCAGAAGAATGCGTACACAACTCCACACGATCAGAAGTACCTGCGGGTCGGCCGCAGAAATGGAGGCTGGGGACGCTAGCGGGCGCCAGCGCAGGAGGCTTGCGTCGAGTTGCTCAAAATGCAAATAAGAGAATTATGCTTACCGTTGCATTTCCTACATGTTGTCTTAGATAGGCACTTAGAGACGGTAGTGTTGGCTACTTAGGCAGTTAACACAGTCTGGTTAGTTGTCTTTGTTATTATCCGCGCTCAACTTTTGAAACGCTTTGCACGTATACAAGTTTTTATGTGTGGATTGACAAAGCGAACATGAAGATTCAGTAGCCACAAACACCTGCGAGACCTTAGATGAGGTGCTGGTTCTACCTGCGGGGGCAGGCTTAGTTGCCGCAGAAGAGGAGCGATATAAGATTTTTACTTGTTCACGAACAAACTTTACGAAATAATCATAATCCAACTCTTGTTAATTACGAAGCGACATTTCAAAATGTTTTGCCGTATCTGAGTCTATTAACTTAAGACCGCTAAATCAAGTTGGTTTTAAGAGATAAAATGGGGCAATTTCAATGAAATAATCAGATTTACCAATATATTGGTATTTATTGGTGAAATATACGTTATAATATATAAAGTTTTGTAAAAAAAGAAAAGCTGACTTTGGTGGCTTCTTATTCCTCTGTTTACCAAATTTTTTTAAACAAAAAACATAGTATTTATCTAATTAAAGAGCTCTCAACAAAGATATGCCACTCGATGGGGCAGGTCAAACATTTTATTCACGCCCCCCTTGTTCTATCCAGAACAAGGATAGGAGGAACAATTCAGAAATATTTTGAAATGTTTCTAAGGGGTTATGAATCCGGATAACCCCTTCAAACATTTTAAAATATATTTTGTCATTTTTTTCTGTTTTTTTTTTTGTAAATTTAAAGACTGTAGCTCCATCCGTTTAGCTGTAAAACCTGTGTGACAGACGACCGACAGATGGACAGACAAATACGTGTAAGACAGCAATAGGGCTCCGTTTGGACCCTTTGGGTACGGAACCCTAAACACGAATTAAACATCCCATTCCATTTTCCTTTACAAAATCCATCTGCTTTTGATTCCATCTCTCGCCTGGTCACTGCCATGTTTATACTATTAAAACTTGCTTTCAAAGAACACTCAGCAGTAACACTATTGGTGCGTATAACCTCTAGAAGATTACTAGTAAAATCACACGCGATTGTACCTAAATTATTAGAGTAATCTAGGCTATAATTGCTGATTCAGCAGTGCTAAATTGAAGGAGAAAAGTACGCAGATGAGACGAAAGGCAATGGATAAAGTTCAATTTACTAATTATGCCACATACCTTTGAAACAGCGATTCCCATGCAGATGCAGATGGATGCCACGTTCGGGAAGTTCAGCTCACAGACTAGTTACACTATACTGGCCAGCGGTACACAACACAGTAGGTCACACATTCTAGAATTGAATGAGACGAAATTTAAAACTTGTATAAAACGCACACTATGCAGGCAGGCATATTATAGGTTGGGGGATTAAATCGCTGATAAAAATGCTTGGCCCAACGCTATTCCAGCTCCACAGCCACTAGGGCACAAAAACAAGTGATAAGCAGAAAAGTTCTGAAGTATTGTTGGACCTGCTGAAGACTGTATGAATAATTATAATGTATATTTCTGTTGTATAAACTCCATTTATTTTTTGGATTATATAACTGCACAGCACATATGTGAGTACTATGTGCCAACTGTAAATCTACCATTTACTGTACCTATGTGTCGTTCGTTGACTTCAGTGTGCCCTGGCAGTTGAGCGTGTCATGCTCTCTCTAATGTCTCTCTGATGGTAGCATATGTGTTGGATCATTCGGTTCCCTTCATGATGGTTGAGCTGAGTGGTGCCGATCCATGTGTCATGTTCGTGAACGGGCGCCGTCAGTTGGGATTGGTCATATCTTAGCTGCCTCCACCTGTTTTTAATTACCTATTTATTGTATTTTTAATCGTTTGTTTTACTCTAGACTTATGTATTTTTCCTACAAGATTATTGTAACCAAATACTTGTAAAACTCATTTTTTTTTTTTAAGAATAAGTTTGGAGTTTCTTGTCCGTTCTTCTCTATAACAAGCTACATTTCCGAATGGACGGTAGAATCAATTATTATTACATTTAATTTTTATTTTTGACGTTCGAAAGTGCCGCTTAATTGCCTAATTGAATAAAGATATTTTGATTTTGGTCTAGGTAATACAGATAACACTTTACATGTAGGTTCAATTAAGAGGTTTGGGCGAGAGGATGCGTGATGATGAAGTGCGTGCACCCCCGCCCTGGTTGGCAAGAGACTCTCGACGATCGCCTGCTGCCGGCCGTCCGTGGCGGCGGCGCAATGACCGTAGCGCCACCGCACTGGATATCCCTAAACCAACGATATGTGACACTTATTTAAAAAATTGTAACTATTAAACCAATGCCTCTCAATCGCCCTACGGTGATGTAATAAAATATGAACTATAAATTAGGAAGCGTAACCATTTTCCCCGGCTTGAAAGTTCCCACTTTCGAAACACAAAGGAAAAGTAAAATAAGTTGCAGATCATCACAACTCTACCAAAGGTTATGAGAACTCTAAAGTTGCGACTCTCTATTATAAATACGAATATTTAACTAACTATTCTACGCGGTAGTTAAATCTAATACTGCACATTGGTGCACGGTAAAATTAATTACTAATGTAACGAAACTTATTGCGTTGGCAAAGGGCACAACTTTACTACCGGGCGACTCTGAAGGATCCCGCTTTTAGTCTTTACCGATGCGACTCTACAAACTCCGTTTTTATCTGGAAATATTTCTGTGATAGGAGTAGTGTGTTAGGTAGGGTGTGCAGGTACTCTTGGCGCTACCGCTTCCAAAAAGACTGGACCATTTGGTCAGTTAATGCATAACGCGAAATAAGATGTAACCGCGTTTCATGGACTTCGCGGGCGGGGAGAAATAATAGAGGTTTCGTATGCAAGAAGTGATCTGCTGAAAGATTCTCATGAATCTTAGAGATACGATTGGCTACGAAGGTGTGCCATCGATGCGGTGCGGAATGAATCCAACTTAAGGTTACAGTTGAATCCAAGAAAGCTACGACATCCTCAATGGCGTGCCGAGCTGCAAAAAGATTATATTCTCGCTTTATCACAGTTGATAAGAGGAATGCGGCGCATAACTCGAGACGAGCTAGCGAAACTACTTTCAGTGGCGCGAATTTAGATTTCACACACAAAAGCGAAACGACGATACTACCGAATGACAACGTAAACCGAACCACCGTAAGCTTTCTCACTAGCGTCGGCAAAACCGACGAGGGAGAGCCTACAGCGTTCTACGACGCCGACATGTCGCAAAAATCTCAGTTCAGAGATAATTGGCAATTCAGCTTGAATTTGTTCCCACAGACGAACAATGCGAGGTGGTGGGACGTCATCCCATCCAAGTTTGACAAGCCAAAGCTCTTTGATAAGAAGCTTGGCGTATAAAATTATCGGTGCCACGAGGCCTAAAACGTCGAAAAGACGTGCAATGGAAGAAAGAATATTCCGTTTCGTGCAAGGGCGTAATGTTCGTCCCCAACCCTAATACCCTAATGTTGTTGTACCCTAATGTTGTGTTAACCTGGAATACGAAACAATCCTCATTAAACCGATATAAGATACGTTGAAGCGAACGATCTTGTAGGCGTATACCTATACGTAGGTACATAGATTTAACATCTGCGGAAACAGCGACACTAAAAAGCCTAAAATTTAACAAGATGTTAAAAAGGTCAGCCTGAAGGACTGGACCTGCGTACAGGATATCATTAAGCGAGGTACCGTTATCTGTACTTGCACTAGTATCTAGGACCACGCGTAGCTTAGTGGTCACTTTATCCTCTCGAATAACAGCATGGTGAGGAATATAGAAGTCCATTTCTCGCTCCTTACAATTTCGTTTGGGCAACCCACATTCAGGTACGATATTCTGCACCAAAGAAATATAATTGTTCTGTAGATAATCCCGTATGATGTCATAATAAAGAAGCTTGACGTTAGGAGGCGATTTAAGTTTACGTTCGAGGCTATGGAATCTCTTGCGAGCTATATCAAAAGAATTTCCTAACGCTGACGCGTCTGTTTTCAGTGGTAAAGCTGCAACATACTTGCCATTTGGAGCGCGGGTAATTGTGCTACAATAAAACTCTTCACAGTGTTTATCATCCACACTCCCAACGGACGAAGCAGTAACATCTTCAATCTCCCAAAACTTACGAAGATCGAAGTTATCGAAAGAACTCGCAATGAAAGACAGAGTGTCAGTTGAAGGTTCGATAATAGGTGCTTCTCCTAAAAGTATGTAGCCGAGCATAGTCTCCAATGCATCTGGGTGCGCTGGTCACGGGACCGGGTCGCAATAACTTAGCGAACAACGTGACTCCAAGTAACATGTCAATATTACCTGGCACACCCCAGCTGTCATCAGCGAGTAGTTTAGGATCAATATGCTTCAATTCACCAGTATCAATAGCACCCAGAGGAAGCTGCCCGGTTATCTGATCCAAGACTAGAGCTGCAATTCTATACCTAAGCTGCGAGCAAAACCGTGAGCTGAACGTAAGATTCACTGAGCCGCGAACGGGCTGCGATGTGCCACCAATACCACGAACGGTAGTTATTGAGTCCGTATGTATAGTTAGACCGAGCATAAGGCAGCAACGGGATGTCATATAATTATTTTGCGACCCAGGGTCCAAAAGACATCTAACCACCACGCTCTTACCCTTCCTACCCGCCACTAACACCTTGGCAGTAGCAAGAACTTCGGTACTACGTGTGGCCTGGACTTGAGCAGAAGAATGCGTACACAACTCCACACGATCAGAAGTACCTGGGTCGGCCGCAGAAATGGAGGCTGGGACGCTAGCGGGCGCCAGCGCAGAGGCTTGCGTCGATTGCTCAAAATGCAATAAGGAATTATGCTTACCGTTGCATTTCCTACATGTTGTCTTAGATAGGCACTTAGAGACGGTATGTTGGCTACTTAGGCAGTTAACACATCTGTTATTGTCTTTTACAAACTTAAATCTATTATCCGCGCTCAACTTTTGAAACGCTTTGCACGTATACAAGTTTTTATGTGTGGATTGACAAAGCGAACATGAAGATTCAGTAGCCACAAACACCTGCGAGACCTTAGATGAGGTGCTGGTTCTACCTGCGGGGGCAGGCTTAGTTGCCGCAGAAGAGGAGCGATATAAGATTTTTACTTGTTCACGAACAAACTTTACGAAATAATCATAATCCAACTCTTGTTAATTACGAAGCGACATTTCAAAATGTTTTGCCGTATCTGAGTCTATTAACTTAAGACCGCTAAATCAAGTTGGTTTTAAGAGATAAAATGGGGCAATTTCAATGAAATAATCAGATTTACCAATATATTGGTATTTATTGGTGAAATATACGTTATAATATATAAAGTTTTGTAAAAAAAGAAAAGCTGACTTTGGTGGCTTCTTATTCCTCTGTTTACCAAATTTTTTTAAACAAAAAACATAGTATTTATCTAATTAAAGAGCTCTCAACAAAGATATGCCACTCGATGGGGCAGGTCAAACATTTTATTCACGCCCCCCTTGTTCTATCCAGAACAAGGATAGGAGGAACAATTCAGAAATATTTTGAAATGTTTCTAAGGGGTTATGAATCCGGATAACCCCTTCAAACATTTTAAAATATATTTTGTCATTTTTTTCTGTTTTTTTTTTGTAAATTTAAAGACTGTAGCTCCATCCGTTTAGCTGTAAAACCTGTGTGACAGACGACCGACAGATGGACAGACAAATACGTGTAAGACAGCAATAGGGCGCCGTTTGGACCCTTTGGGTACGGAACCCTAAACACGAATTAAACATCCCATTCCATTTTCCTTTACAAAATCCATCTGCTTTTGATTCCATCTCTCGCCTGGTCACTGCCATGTTTATACTATTAAAACTTGCTTTCAAAGAACACTCAGCAGTAACACTATTGGTGCGTATAACCTCTAGAAGATTACTAGTAAAATCACACGCGATTGTACCTAAATTATTAGAGTAATCTAGGCTATAATTGCTGATTCAGCAGTGCTAAATTGAAGGAGAAAAGTACGCAGATGAGACGAAAGGCAATGGATAAAGTTCAATTTACTAATTATGCCACATACCTTTGAAACAGCGATTCCCATGCAGATGCAGATGGATGCCACGTTCGGGAAGTTCAGCTCACAGACTAGTTACACTATACTGGCCAGCGGTACACAACACAGTAGGTCACACATTCTAGAATTGAATGAGACGAAATTTAAAACTTGTATAAAACGCACACTATGCAGGCAGGCATATTATAGGTTGGGGGATTACATCGCTGATAAAAATGCTTGGCCCAACGCTATTCCAGCTCCACAGCCACTAGGGCACAAAAACAAGTGATAAGCAGAAAAGTTCTGAAGTATTGTTGGACCTGCTGAAGACTGTACGAATAATTATAATGTATATTTGTGTTGTATAAACTCCATTTATTTTTTGGATTATATAACTGCACATCACATATGTGAGTACTATGTGCCAACTGTAAATCTACCATTTACTGTACCTATGTGTCGTTCGTTGACTTCAGTGTGCCCTGGCAGTTGAGCGTGTCATGCTCTCTCTAATGTCTCTCTGATGGTAGCATATGTGTTGGATCATTCGGTTCCCTTCATGATGGTTGAGCTGAGTGGTGCCGATCCATGTGTCATGTTCGTGAACGGGCGCCGTCAGTTGGGATTGGTCATATCTTAGCTGCCTCCACCTGTTTTTAATTACCTATTTATTGTATTTTTAATCGTTTGTTTTACTCTAGACGCTATTAAGTGCGTTTTTTATTACATCGTTCGTATTTTTCCTACAAGATTATTGTAACCAAATACTTGTAAAACTCATCTTTTTTTTTAAAGAATAAGTTTGGAGTTTCTTGTCCGTTCTTCTCCATAACAAGCTACATTTCCGAATGGACGGTAGAATCAATTATTATTACATTTAATTTTTATTTTTGACGTTCGAAAGTGCCGCTTAATTGCCTAATTGAATAAAGATTTTTTGATTTTGATTTTGGTCTAGGTAATACAGATAACACTTTACATGTAGGTTCAATTAAGAGGTTTGGGCGAGAGGATGCGTGATGATGAAGTGCGTGCACCCCCGCCCTGGTTGGCAAGAGACTCTCGACGATCGCCTGCTGCCGGCCGTCCGTGGCGGCGGCGCAATGACCGTAGCGCCACCGCACTGGATATCCCTAAACCAACGATATGTGACACTTATTTAAAAAATTGTAACTATTAAACCAATGCCTCTCAATCGCCCTACGGTGATGTAATAAAATATGAACTATAAATTAGGAAGCGTAACCATTTTCCCCGGCTTGAAAGTTCCCACTTTCGAAACACAAAGGAAAAGTAAAATAAGTTGCAGATCATCACAACTCTACCAAAGGTTATGAGAACTCTAAAGTTGCGACTCTCTATTATAAATACGAATATTTAACTAACTATTCTACGCGGTAGTTAAATCTAATACTGCACATTGGTGCACGGTAAAATTAATTACTAATGTAACGAAACTTATTGCGTTGGCAAAGGGCACAACTTTACTACCGGGCGACTCTGAAGGATCCCGCTTTTAGTCTTTACCGATGCGACTCTACAAACTCCGTTTTTATCTGGAAATATTTCTGTGATAGGAGTAGTGTGTTAGGTAGGGTGTGCAGGTACTCTTGGCGCTACCGCTTCCAAAAAGACTGGACCATTTGGTCAGTTAATGCATAACGCGAAATAAGATGTAACCGCGTTTCATGGACTTCGCGGGCGGGGAGAAATAATAGAGGTTTCGTATGCAAGAAGTGATCTGCTGAAAGATTCTCATGAATCTTAGAGATACGATTGGCTACGAAGGTGTGCCATCGATGCGGTGCGGAATGAATCCAACTTAAGGTTACAGTTGAATCCAAGAAAGCTACGACATCCTCAATGGCGTGCCGAGCTGCAAAAAGATTATATACTCGCTTTATCACAGTTGATAAGAGGAATGCGGCGCATAACTCGAGACGAGCTAGCGAAACTACTTTCAGTGGCGCGAATTTAGTACCGAATGACAACGTAAACCGAACCACCGTAAGCTTTCTCACTAGCGTCGGCAAAACCGACGAGGGAGAGCCTACAGCGTTCTACGACGCCGACATGTCGCAAAAATCTCAGTTCAGAGATAATTGGCAATTCAGCTTGAATTTGTTCCCACAGACGAACAATGCGAAGTGGTGGGACGTCATCCCATCCAAGTTTGACAAGCCAAAGCTCTTTGATAAGAAGCTTGGCGTATAAAATTATCGGTGCCACGAGGCCTAAAACGTCGAAAAGACGTGCAATGGAAGAAAGAATATTCCGTTTCGTGCAAGGGCGTAATGTTCGTCCCCAACCCTAATACCCTAATGTTGTTGTACCCTAATGTTGTGTTAACCTGGAATACGAAACAATCCTCATTAAACCGATATAAGATACGTTGAAGCGAACGATCTTGTAGGCGTATACCTATACGTAGGTACATAGATTTAACATCTGCGGAAACAGCGACACTAAAAAGCCTAAAATTTAACAAGATGTTAAAAAGGTCAGCCTGAAGGACTGGACCTGCGTACAGGATATCATTAAGCGAGGTACCGTTATCTGTACTTGCACTAGTATCTAGGACCACGCGTAGCTTAGTGGTCACTTTATCCTCTCGAATAACAGCATGGTGAGGAATATAGAAGTCCATTTCTCGCTCCTTACAATTTCGTTTGGGCAACCCACATTCAGGTACGATATTCTGCACCAAAGAAATATAATTGTTCTGTAGATAATCCCGTATGATGTCATAATAAAGAAGCTTGACGTTAGGAGGCGATTTAAGTTTACGTTCGAGGCTATGGAATCTCTTGCGAGCTATATCAAAAGAATTTCCTAACGCTGACGCGTCTGTTTTCAGTGGTAAAGCTGCAACATACTTGCCATTTGGAGCGCGGGTAATTGTGCTACAATAAAACTCTTCACAGTGTTTATCATCCACACTCCCAACGGACGAAGCAGTAACATCTTCAATCTCCCAAAACTTACGAAGATCGAAGTTATCGAAAGAACTCGCAATGAAAGACAGAGTGTCAGTTGAAGGTTCAATAATAGGTGCTTCTCCTAAAAGTATGTAGCCGAGCATAGTCTCCAATGCATCTGGGTGCGCTGGTCACGGGACCGGGTCGCAATAACTTAGCGAACAACGTGACTCCAAGTAACATGTCAATATTACCTGGCACACCCCAGCTGTCATCAGCGAGTAGTTTAGGATCAATATGCTTCAATTCACCAGTATCAATAGCACCCAGAGGAAGCTGCCCGGTTATCTGATCCAAGACTAGAGCTGCAATTCTATACCTAAGCTGCGAGCAAAACCGTGAGCTGAACGTAAGATTCACTGAGCCGCGAACGGGCTGCGATGTGCCACCAATACCACGAACGGTAGTTATTGAGTCCGTATGTATAGTTAGACCGAGCATAAGGCAGCAACGGGATGTCATATAATTATTTTGCGACCCAGGGTCCAAAAGACATCTAACCACCACGCTCTTACCCTTCCTACCCGCCACTAACACCTTGGCAGTAGCAAGAACTTCGGTACTACGTGTGGCCTGGACTTGAGCAGAAGAATGCGTACACAACTCCACACGATCAGAAGTACCTGGGTCGGCCGCAGAAATGGAGGCTGGGACGCTAGCGGGCGCCAGCGCAGAGGCTTGCGTCGATTGCTCAAAATGCAATAAGGAATTATGCTTACCGTTGCATTTCCTACATGTTGTCTTAGATAGGCACTTAGAGACGGTATGTTGGCTACTTAGGCAGTTAACACATCTGTTATTGTCTTTTACAAACTTAAATCTATTATCCGCGCTCAACTTTTGAAACGCTTTGCACGTATACAAGTTTTTATGTGTGGATTGACAAAGCGAACATGAAGATTCAGTAGCCACAAACACCTGCGAGACCTTAGATGAGGTGCTGGTTCTACCTGCGGGGGCAGGCTTAGTTGCCGCAGAAGAGGAGCGATATAAGATTTTTACTTGTTCACGAACAAACTTTACGAAATAATCATAATCCAACTCTTGTTAATTACGAAGCGACATTTCAAAATGTTTTGCCGTATCTGAGTCTATTAACTTAAGACCGCTAAATCAAGTTGGTTTTAAGAGATAAAATGGGGCAATTTCAATGAAATAATCAGATTTACCAATATATTGGTATTTATTGGTGAAATATACGTTATAATATATAAAGTTTTGTAAAAAAAGAAAAGCTGACTTTGGTGGCTTCTTATTCCTCTGTTTACCAAATTTTTTTAAACAAAAAACATAGTATTTATCTAATTAAAGAGCTCTCAACAAAGATATGCCACTCGATGGGGCAGGTCAAACATTTTATTCACGCCCCCCTTGTTCTATCCAGAACAAGGATAGGAGGAACAATTCAGAAATATTTTGAAATGTTTCTAAGGGGTTATGAATCCGGATAACCCCTTCAAACATTTTAAAATATATTTTGTCATTTTTTTCTGTTTTTTTTTTGTAAATTTAAAGACTGTAGCTCCATCCGTTTAGCTGTAAAACCTGTGTGACAGACGACCGACAGATGGACAGACAAATACGTGTAAGACAGCAATAGGGCTCCGTTTGGACCCTTTGGGTACGGAACCCTAAACACGAATTAAACATCCCATTCCATTTTCCTTTACAAAATCCATCTGCTTTTGATTCCATCTCTCGCCTGGTCACTGCCATGTTTATACTATTAAAACTTGCTTTCAAAGAACACTCAGCAGTAACACTATTGGTGCGTATAACCTCTAGAAGATTACTAGTAAAATCACACGCGATTGTACCTAAATTATTAGAGTAATCTAGGCTATAATTGCTGATTCAGCAGTGCTAAATTGAAGGAGAAAAGTACGCAGATGAGACGAAAGGCAATGGATAAAGTTCAATTTACTAATTATGCCACATACCTTTGAAACAGCGATTCCCATGCAGATGCAGATGGATGCCACGTTCGGGAAGTTCAGCTCACAGACTAGTTACACTATACTGGCCAGCGGTACACAACACAGTAGGTCACACATTCTAGAATTGAATGAGACGAAATTTAAAACTTGTATAAAACGCACACTATGCAGGCAGGCATATTATAGGTTGGGGGATTAAATCGCTGATAAAAATGCTTGGCCCAACGCTATTCCAGCTCCACAGCCACTAGGGCACAAAAACAAGTGATAAGCAGAAAAGTTCTGAAGTATTGTTGGACCTGCTGAAGACTGTACGAATAATTATAATGTATATTTGTGTTGTATAAACTCCATTTATTTTTTGGATTATATAACTGCACAGCACATATGTGAGTACTATGTGCCAACTGTAAATCTACCATTTACTGTACCTATGTGTCGTTCGTTGACTTCAGTGTGCCCTGGCAGTTGAGCGTGTCATGCTCTCTCTAATGTCTCTCTGATGGTAGCATATGTGTTGGATCATTCGGTTCCCTTCATGATGGTTGAGCTGAGTGGTGCCGATCCATGTGTCATGTTCGTGAACGGGCGCCGTCAGTTGGGATTGGTCATATCTTAGCTGCCTCCACCTGTTTTTAATTACCTATTTATTGTATTTTTAATCGTTTGTTTTACTCTAGACTTATGTATTTTTCCTACAAGATTATTGTAACCAAATACTTGTAAAACTCATTTTTTTTTTTAAGAATAAGTTTGGAGTTTCTTGTCCGTTCTTCTCCATAACAAGCTACATTTCCGAATGGACGGTAGAATCAATTATTATTACATTTAATTTTTATTTTTGACGTTCGAAAGTGCCGCTTAATTGCCTAATTGAATAAAGATATTTTGATTTTGGTCTAGGTAATACAGATAACACTTTACATGTAGGTTCAATTAAGAGGTTTGGGCGAGAGGATGCGTGATGATGAAGTGCGTGCACCCCCGCCCTGGTTGGCAAGAGACTCTCGACGATCGCCTGCTGCCGGCCGTCCGTGGCGGCGGCGCAATGACCGTAGCGCCACCGCACTGGATATCCCTAAACCAACGATATGTGACACTTATTTAAAAAATTGTAACTATTAAACCAATGCCTCTCAATCGCCCTACGGTGATGTAATAAAATATGAACTATAAATTAGGAAGCGTAACCATTTTCCCCGGCTTGAAAGTTCCCACTTTCGAAACACAAAGGAAAAGTAAAATAAGTTGCAGATCATCACAACTCTACCAAAGGTTATGAGAACTCTAAAGTTGCGACTCTCTATTATAAATACGAATATTTAACTAACTATTCTACGCGGTAGTTAAATCTAATACTGCACATTGGTGCACGGTAAAATTAATTACTAATGTAACGAAACTTATTGCGTTGGCAAAGGGCACAACTTTACTACCGGGCGACTCTGAAGGATCCCGCTTTTAGTCTTTACCGATGCGACTCTACAAACTCCGTTTTTATCTGGAAATATTTCTGTGATAGGAGTAGTGTGTTAGGTAGGGTGTGCAGGTACTCTTGGCGCTACCGCTTCCAAAAAGACTGGACCATTTGGTCAGTTAATGCATAACGCGAAATAAGATGTAACCGCGTTTCATGGACTTCGCGGGCGGGGAGAAATAATAGAGGTTTCGTATGCAAGAAGTGATCTGCTGAAAGATTCTCATGAATCTTAGAGATACGATTGGCTACGAAGGTGTGCCATCGATGCGGTGCGGAATGAATCCAACTTAAGGTTACAGTTGAATCCAAGAAAGCTACGACATCCTCAATGGCGTGCCGAGCTGCAAAAAGATTATATTCTCGCTTTATCACAGTTGATAAGAGGAATGCGGCGCATAACTCGAGACGAGCTAGCGAAACTACTTTCAGTGGCGCGAATTTAGATTTCACACACAAAAGCGAAACGACGATACTACCGAATGACAACGTAAACCGAACCACCGTAAGCTTTCTCACTAGCGTCGGCAAAACCGACGAGGGAGAGCCTACAGCGTTCTACGACGCCGACATGTCGCAAAAATCTCAGTTCAGAGATAATTGGCAATTCAGCTTGAATTTGTTCCCACAGACGAACAATGCGAGGTGGTGGGACGTCATCCCATCCAAGTTTGACAAGCCAAAGCTCTTTGATAAGAAGCTTGGCGTATAAAATTATCGGTGCCACGAGGCCTAAAACGTCGAAAAGACTTGCAATGGAAGAAAGAATATTCCGTTTCGTGCAAGGGCGTAATGTTCGTCCCCAACCCTAATACCCTAATGTTGTTGTACCCTAATGTTGTGTTAACCTGGAATACGAAACAATCCTCATTAAACCGATATAAGATACGTTGAAGCGAACGATCTTGTAGGCGTATACCTATACGTAGGTACATAGATTTAACATCTGCGGAAACAGCGACACTAAAAAGCCTAAAATTTAACAAGATGTTAAAAAGGTCAGCCTGAAGGACTGGACCTGCGTACAGGATATCATTAAGCGAGGTACCGTTATCTGTACTTGCACTAGTATCTAGGACCACGCGTAGCTTAGTGGTCACTTTATCCTCTCGAATAACAGCATGGTGAGGAATATAGAAGTCCATTTCTCGCTCCTTACAATTTCGTTTGGGCAACCCACATTCAGGTACGATATTCTGCACCAAAGAAATATAATTGTTCTGTAGATAATCCCGTATGATGTCATAATAAAGAAGCTTGACGTTAGGAGGCGATTTAAGTTTACGTTCGAGGCTATGGAATCTCTTGCGAGCTATATCAAAAGAATTTCCTAACGCTGACGCGTCTGTTTTCAGTGGTAAAGCTGCAACATACTTGCCATTTGGAGCGCGGGTAATTGTGCTACAATAAAACTCTTCACAGTGTTTATCATCCACACTCCCAACGGACGAAGCAGTAACATCTTCAATCTCCCAAAACTTACGAAGATCGAAGTTATCGAAAGAACTCGCAATGAAAGACAGAGTGTCAGTTGAAGGTTCGATAATAGGTGCTTCTCCTAAAAGTATGTAGCCGAGCATAGTCTCCAATGCATCTGGGTGCGCTGGTCACGGGACCGGGTCGCAATAACTTAGCGAACAACGTGACTCCAAGTAACATGTCAATATTACCTGGCACACCCCAGCTGTCATCAGCGAGTAGTTTAGGATCAATATGCTTCAATTCACCAGTATCAATAGCACCCAGAGGAAGCTGCCCGGTTATCTGATCCAAGACTAGAGCTGCAATTCTATACCTAAGCTGCGAGCAAAACCGTGAGCTGAACGTAAGATTCACTGAGCCGCGAACGGGCTGCGATGTGCCACCAATACCACGAACGGTAGTTATTGAGTCCGTATGTATAGTTAGACCGAGCATAAGGCAGCAACGGGATGTCATATAATTATTTTGCGACCCAGGGTCCAAAAGACATCTAACCACCACGCTCTTACCCTTCCTACCCGCCACTAACACCTTGGCAGTAGCAAGAACTTCGGTACTACGTGTGGCCTGGACTTGAGCAGAAGAATGCGTACACAACTCCACACGATCAGAAGTACCTGGGTCGGCCGCAGAAATGGAGGCTGGGACGCTAGCGGGCGCCAGCGCAGAGGCTTGCGTCGATTGCTCAAAATGCAATAAGGAATTATGCTTACCGTTGCATTTCCTACATGTTGTCTTAGATAGGCACTTAGAGACGGTATGTTGGCTACTTAGGCAGTTAACACATCTGTTATTGTCTTTTACAAACTTAAATCTATTATCCGCGCTCAACTTTTGAAACGCTTTGCACGTATACAAGTTTTTATGTGTGGATTGACAAAGCGAACATGAAGATTCAGTAGCCACAAACACCTGCGAGACCTTAGATGAGGTGCTGGTTCTACCTGCGGGGGCAGGCTTAGTTGCCGCAGAAGAGGAGCGATATAAGATTTTTACTTGTTCACGAACAAACTTTACGAAATAATCATAATCCAACTCTTGTTAATTACGAAGCGACATTTCAAAATGTTTTGCCGTATCTGAGTCTATTAACTTAAGACCCTAATGAATAAATATAAAATCATCGAAGTTATGTATTTTTAATTGTTTGAGTCCAGCAACCGTAGAAGTTAATTTATCAAAACCTTGTTCAATATTAGCGGATGTCGGTCCGAACGACTTCAATGAGAACAGTTGATCTAGATAATTAGTGGCGAGCGCGCGAGTATCCAGGTACTTTGCGATAAGCGCATCCCAGACCACGCAGTAATTATCGCCAGAAGGAACAATACCTACTGCCACATTCCTAGCCTTTCCCTTTAGACAACTCAACAGATAATGAATGCGATCAGAATCTGATAAATCTGCGTTCGTATGTATAATACGTTTGAAAGTCTCATAAAAGAACGGAAAGCTCTGAATATCACCGTCAAAGGCAGGCAGCTCAATTTTAGGTACCTTTATATGATGAGCATTAGGGCTTGCTGTCGGGCTAGGTTCCTTGGAAACAGTTGATTCAGTTAATGAAGCTAAAGTAATTTTTATCTCGCCGACCAACTCATCAAATGAATGTAAGGCACTATAGCTTACTTCGAACTTTGGATCCAATGTCAATTTTAACATATTTATGTCGTCCATTATCTCATTGAATTCGCTACGTTGGCCGTCAATTTGTTTAGCCTGAGCAATAAAAGAATTAAGTTTACGTCTTTCTGTTGTTAAAGATTCTGTTGAATCCAAAATCCTTTGAACCCGCGCGAAATACGAGTCGCGTTTACTTTCCAACAATCTAACTTTAACCTTGTCCGTCATGGTAAACAGAAGTTAAAATATGGAAACAAAAAAAAACAACAAATCTTTATCTTTTACGGTACCCGCGTAAGTGAAATTAGTGGTCCAATCAAACTGATAACTCAACGAAAGATTTTACAACTTAAGTAAACAATAATAAATTGTAAGGTGAAAAAAAATATAAAGCGTACAAAGTTTGAACCGCGTGATGTGACATAGTTGGACTTCTTTTAACAACTATGTCACATGTGATGTGACATAGTTGGACTTCTTTTTTTTGGGGTATTTAAAAGAAAAGTGTAAGTGTCAATAAGCCAAGAACAATTCAAGAGCCATTGTCGATAATTCTGCAAATTAACGACATTGAACCTCAATCATACCTCAGCGTACCACCGAATATGCCCGTATATGCACCGAAGTACCGATGTTAGCCCCTGATACCGTGGCGAGCATTTGGCCGATATTTTGTTTTACACATAATTGTCATAGATCCTTCTATCATAATAAAAAAATAAAAAAAACCTCTGAAAACTTTTTATTTTATTTACAATTAACATCGTGTGTTATGATTGGAACTCTCTCTGTATTATGTTAATATTTTGTTAATAATCTTCACTTCCGATTGCATTCAACACAGACCAAAACCACAGTATAGTTTTGATGATAAATTGATAATTCTATCACTTGGAGGTGGCAGATCCTTTGTTGAACTCCCACTTTGAATTTCGTATTTGTTTTTGCGATACAATTATCTATACAGACTAAATATTTTATCACTGTATACTTAGAGAATAATGGATTTGGATGGATTTTGGATCGTAAGTTTGTAAAAACATAATGCAAAAAATTATAGAAGATACGAGTAATGTAGATCAATCTAGACTATGAAATAATCGTCATTACAATTAGTAAGTATTGGTAATATTCTCCGCAATCAAATGACAAAAGCACCACCAGCATAAGGAAAAAACATTGTTTAAGACTCACAAATCAGTAAAGGTTAAAATCGTTATGAAACAAAAAAAAAAAAAAAATATATATCTAAAAACAAAAAAATCTAAGACATGCGACATTCGTCAACCCACACTGGACCCGCTTGGTTGAATACGGCTCACTCACTCTAACACACCGTGTGTTCCAGCAGTATAATCGATATAGGCTAAGTCGATAATTACAAATTGAAATACAGGCTCGGCCTAGCTCAGGCGCAGTTGCTCATCTTTCATTCTTGTGCATATTCTTGATAGCTTTAAAAATAATTTTATTGTTCAAATTGTACTATTTTATGGAGAAATAAATAAATAAAATTAAGGTTGCTGTACTCAGTAATTCTTCCATACAAACGTAGTTTGGCAATTTTTCCATTGTTTGACGGTGTACGCTCAAAAAAAAAAAGATTTTGCCTCATCATTATCAGGCCATGAATGGAAACAAAAAAGTAAAAAAAACGTGTATTTGAAAGTTATGAGCGTCGAAAGTTTCATATTTCAACACCAATTTCTACGCATTTTTGGGCGGAAATAAATACCATAAAAAGAAGGAAAATTGCAAAAAAAATTACTATACAGGGATAGATAAGCAGTTAAAAAAACCAAATAATTTTATTTTAAACAAATACATTCAATAGTTTTTTCATGATACTCATACTCCCAAAGGTCTGTTTATAAAATTTCGCACGCTGTTTTTCTTTCTAAATCATCATTCATTTGTTATTTTTATACCATGAGTGTGTATTCGTACGTGCACTGGCTTCTTACTGCTCATCACGGCGTCTATCCCTTTCGTACGTGTTGTCGGATGAGATTGCATGCATTAAAACCCCGGCCACAAAAAAATTGTTGATGATGAAGTACACTGGGCTTTAAACTTAATACCACACTCAGAATCTCTTAAACTATAGAATCAGATTTAAAAAAAAAGTTTGAAATTAACGTTAAACACGTTAACGTTTAAAACTTACTTTGAAATTATAGTTTATCATACATAAGTAACGTGGTTAACTTAAAAAAGATAGAAACCACAAAATAACCATTTTAACTTACTGGGAAAAAAAGGAAAAAACGTTTACAAGGTATGTCTTACGCCTTTACATTTTAATAACTAGTATTGCCTCATCGGGCTCTAATTATAGCTTCGAGTCGGTTTGGCATGCTGAAGACGAGGTTTCAGAGGTGATGTTTGGGAACATATTTTTTAAGTTTAAAAAAAGGTTTGGTGGCCAGTTTAATACTCTCCTCATAGTCAGGTCATAAAATTAATAATCCCACATTATTTTCATAACAAATCTATATTAAGTCACGATGCCGAATCGAAACGACGTCATTTCGATCTTGTTTGCCAGTCACTGCCCTAAGTTATTCTGTAACAAAGTATATAGAAAACTAGTTTTACAAACTATGCATATTTGAAGATGCTTTTTATAAATACAAAGTCCATTTTTTTGTGAAAACCAAGGCGTTATCATGAAAATGTAAGAAAAATCTGGGAAAATGGGTAGACTCCCGAATGAAGAAACCGCTTTAACCCAATTTGATATTTATAAGGTGTATCTAGTTTATTGTTTTACTTGAAATAACACCGAATATTGTAAAGGCACTCATAAAACTGCTTGTGTAAAAAAGGAAGCAGCGTTTTGGGAGTACGTTTTAGTGTCTTAAGTAGATTTCAATAAGAACACAATAGTTTTTAATACCAACACAAATAATATACAGAATGAGGCAAATGTCACCTGCAGTAAAGATTAAATGTAAGTCAAACACTTTATTTTAATATGTGAATCTAAACGAAGTAGTTACAACATGTTACCAAGTATCTCAACCAACCTTTTACACGGTGTATCACGTATGTCGTCGACACTACCCCAGATAAATGAGAATGACCATACAAACCCAACCAAAATTAGAGAGGTACATAATTTAACGAAACTTCGACAATATCTATTGATTATTTCGCCATCACCGTGACAGTAAGGGTTGCAAATTATCTACGGACTCATGCAATGGCAATTTCCAACAAAAAATTCTATAGAGTGGCGCAGGTGGTAAAATAAATTTTCCTCCAATACGCTTTGCCGGACCATTTTATGGCAACTGATGGCAAATTGTTTTTTTTTTTTATCTAATATAGGCTTGCGCTTGACCACTATCTCACCTGATAGTAAGCGATGATGTGGTCGAAGGTGGAGCACGCTTGCCTAGAAGTAACCTATTCACTCTTGACTTAAAGATAGTAGCTATCGGGAAACACAGACTCCGGCAGGGAATTCCACTCCTTAGCTGTACACATAATAAAAGTATTCTCAAAACGTTTAGTGTGTATGGGTGGGATGTCCACCATATATCGATGACGCATCGCCGTACGTCTGCTAGTCTGATGATGGAACGGGCTGGGTGGAATTAAATCATGCAATTCCATCGCACACTCCCCGAAATGTAATGTGAAATGTTTGAAACGAGAGATGAACGGAAAGAAATTTATCTGTTAATATTCACGTCTCGAGTGAACCTTATGACTGCACGAAGCTTCGCCGAGATTAGTGCAAAAGGTTTTTCTTAGTTTTTATGGGTTTTTGTTTATTCCACATGCATACTGTCTCGCCTAAAATATAAGTTATATGAGGATTCTGGGGCAATACTGAACAGTTTTGTTCGTATTATATTTTTGCTTGGGTCCAACACACATACACACAGTGTTGGACCCAGGGTCCGTTTTAATAAAGCGAATTTATTATGTAGTCCATCCTGCTTATTATCTAAGGTTTTTATTATTGCTACATCATCGGGGCGAAAAATAATAACAAAGTTGGTTCCCTGCATTGTATGTATATTCGCTAGCACGATGAGAAAATATATTAAAACTTGGGACTCGCTCTTCAACCAAAAACAGTGTGTTTTTTGGTTTGAGTTTATTTTTAATTATATTTACAACACTGTTGTGATGGCGAGATCAGCGGCACTATACTGGCCACACACGTTACGATATACTGGTAACGTATGGTGGAAGATAATTGTGGAAGTTTATGTAATTGCGCAAGTTTCTAGTCATGGTCAATTTTCGATGCCGAACTTGTGCTAATTTGCGCTTGCGCAAGTTTACGGAAGCGTGTGTGGGTGGCATTTTCGCGTTCAACTTCAGTCGCGTCTCAGCCGGCTGATGTAAGGAAAGTAAAGGATTATAAAAGAGCTGCTTATAATAAATTAAACGAACAAGAAAACACAAAAAATTGAACCAAGCGCCAACAGTAAAATGATTTAAAAAAAATGTATGGCGCACGTACGAATTACCGAAAAGAATAGAAAAACGTATTTTCTGTTTTTTATAGGCGATCTTAAGCAAACCATTGCCAAAAAGTCATTAAAGGATGTCATTACTACGCAACATAAAACAACATACCTGGACGTGACTTTCACAGAAATTATATCGTTCAAGCGTACTTGAGCCGTCTATGTTCACTCTCAAATTTCTTATATATGTGCAAATCTAGACTTGCAACGGTATATCGTAAGGTGTGTAGCTGGCTTAAGAAATCGCCTCTCTTGCTTTCAGGTTTTGGGCTCAAATCTGGGCAGGTACTAATGTGACTTGTTCAAATTCATATTATGTACTTTTTAGTTTATCTTGGATATCGCTGACAACCAATGAAACCTGGACTTATCATCAAACAAATATACATAAACTTGTGCGTAATTTGAAGTATTAGTATAGTAAAGTATTAGTTATTGTTTCATCGCAATCGGTTGACTCTATCAAAAGCTATATGAATTTAAATTTTTCAAGAAGGAAAATATCACAACACACGCATTTCAGATACTCGGACAGTTGAACTTCATATTCGATAGATGGCATTGTGCGTTTGACGTCATTTTCTGAATGGCAGTGTTAAGATTCTTCGCCGAAGCATGACCCTAGTAAAAATAGGGTGGGTAAGTAGGATACGTAGATAGGTAAGTAAGCAGGGCAGGCAGGTAGGTAGGATAAGTTTGCCAGCTTGGTTATCAATGCTCTTGCTTTATCTGTATTTGAAAAGGCCTTTCCCCTGCAGTGAGGCAGTTACAGGCTGGTATCAAAATCAAAATCAAAAATCAAAATTTCTTTATTCAATTAGGTCATTGAGCGGCACTTTCGAAAAAAAAAAAATTATGTTATTGATTCTACCGTCCATTCGGAAATGTAGCTTGTTATGGAGAAGAACGGACAAGAACACACTTACTCTTTTAAAAAAAAGATGTGTTTTACAGGTATTTGGTTACAATAATCTTGTTGGAAAAATACATACATATATGTGAGAACGATGTAAAAAAAAACACATTTAAAAGCGTCTAGAGTAAAACAAACAATTAAAATACAATAAATAGATAATTAAAAACAGGCGGAGGCAGCTAAGATATGACCAATCCCAACTGATGGCGTCCGTTCACGAACATGACACATGGATCGGCACCACTCAGCACAACCATAATGAAGGGAACCGAATGATCCAACACATGTGCCACCATGAGAGACATTAGAGAGAGCATGACACACTCAACTGCCAGGGCACACTGAAATCAACGAACGACACATAGGTACAGTAAATGGTAGATTTACAGTTGGTACATAGTACTCACATATTTGCTGTGCATTTATATAATCCAAAAATAAATTGAGTTTATACATATATTCATACAGTCTTCAGCAGGTCCAACAATACTTCAAAACTTTTCTGCTTATCACTTGTTTTTGTGCCCTAGTGGCCGTGGAGCTGGAATAGCGTTGGGCCAAGCATTTTTATCAGCGATGTAATCCCCCAACCTATAATATGCCTGCCTGCATAGTGTGCGTTTTATAAAAGTTTTGAATTTCGCCTCATTCAGTTCTAAAATGTGTGGCGGTATTTTATTGTAACATTTTATACAGTACCCCATAAAAGATGACGCTACTTTAGCCAGCCTGAAACCTAGTTGAATTAATTGGTCCCTATTTCTAGTAACATAACTATGTCTATCGCTGTTTTTATCAAAAAGATATAAGTTCTTTCTAACGTACATGATGTTTTCGTAAATATATTGACAAGGTACCGTCATGATATTAATGTCCTTAAACAGTTCCCTTAGAGAATCGCGCCGGCGAAGATTGTATATCGCTCTGATAGCTTGTTTTTGCAGAACAGAAATTGACTGAATGTCTTCAGCCCTACCCCATAGTAATATACCGTAAGACATTATACTATGAAAGTAACTAAAATAGACCAGTCTCGCGGTATCTACATCAGTAAATTGACGAATTTTGCAACAGCATAAGCTGCCGAACTTAACCGCCCCGCAAGTGATATTAAATGAGGACCCCTTTGTAACCTTGGGTCTAGCGTGATCCCTAGGAAAACCGTTTTGTCGACGAATTCTAGCTTCTCGTTGTTTAATATAATGTCAAAATCATAATTTATGACATTCGGCAAGGCAAATTTAACACACTTAGCTTTTTAGCATTCAAAACTAAATTATTAGCAGTGAACCAATTTAGAACTTGCTGCAATGCATTATTTACGTCGGCAACGTTACTCGTACGTAAGTGTCATCAGCAAATAACACCATGATTAGTTTGTTTTTCAATAGATGGGGTTAATCGTTAATGTATACTAAAAATAAGAAAGGACTCAAAATTGAGTACCCCCATTTTCACGTTCAACCCCGAAGAATTGACACCGTTTATTTTAACTAATTGCTGTCTATCATTAAAATAGGATTTTACTAAACTTAATGCTGATTGGCCTAGCCCGTAATGCTCAAGTTTCAAAAGCAATGTTTCATGATCAACGCAATCAAACCCCTTCGACAGGTCGCAAAAGATACCTATGGCATCTTGTCCCTCCTCCCACGCTATAAAGATGTGTTTTATTAAGGTGACACCAGCTTCGGTTGTACAACGTCCTTTGGTGAAACCATACTGTTTCTCATGTAGGATGTTTTTCGTATTAAAATAAATGAGCATTTGATTTAGCATTATCTTTACAAATACCTTGCCGAAAACCGGCAACACGGATACTGGTCTATAATTATTTGTGCCTCTACTGTCCCCGGATTTAAAAAGTGGTATAACCTTTCTATGTTCCATTAGATGGTATTATTTAACTATATATTTTCCTTTTATTACACTGCTATTAAACTTGAATTCTATGCAGCGAGTAATAGTCCCCATCAAAAGTAACAGCAATTAAGTAAAAAACTACCATTACAAAATACCAAGAAAATTGCTTCCTTTGATAAACACGAACGGTTTTCCAAGTATTGTGAAAGCTCGCGTCGTTCGCGATTTATAAGGGGGGGGGGGCTAGCGTGTATATTATGCAATTGCCAATACTCTTGTCAGTGTCGATGTGCAACGTGCACACGACCATCGATCAATTATGACGTCATTGTACTGGAAAATGACGTCATCAATTTCTGCACGGAACTCATGCAACCAATCCCGTTTATCGTTTGCGAAGTAAAACGTTACATGGTGTAATGGGTCATGTACACGATGGGTGATGTTTGGCATAGTATAACGGCCTTTTGATCGTTTATTACTTTAAAACGTACTGGTCATGGGCGTTGTTGCAGATACGGATATATTATTCACGAGCATTCAAGTACGAGCACCGTTGGAACAGACAATATTTTAAGTGGAGACTGCGGATTGGCAAAACGCAGCGTAGGGCCAATGTACGTTTCCACCAGTCACTAGAAGAAAAAACCTTTGTAATGTAAAGCTCTAAGTTGGCTGTCGGTGAACAAATCTGCTTGCCAT
Organism: Orthosia cruda; assembly: GCA_964057195.1. Lineage (NCBI taxonomy): Eukaryota > Metazoa > Arthropoda > Insecta > Lepidoptera > Noctuidae > Orthosia > Orthosia cruda. Next base: position 21,566,898 of record OZ059829.1, on the reverse strand, counting down.
AAAATACACTACAGTCCTTTTTACCCAACTGCCAAGAAATAAAAAATGTAAATATTTTGCAAGAGTACCGACATGAAACAAGCATGCACACAGAAATAACAATAAAAATGTTATGCTAAAACAGAGTGTGTGCCTCACGGCTGCGTTAAAAAAGTTCACTTCAGCAATACGACAAATCGATGCTGTCTGACGCTGGTTTTCAAATAGGGTTATGTTTTTTTTATATATTATTGCCTTATCCGATACCTACTTAATTGCCAAATCGAGAAATCGTGATAAATGTAGTCAACTTTATAAATAAGCAATTATTTAATTAGGACATCATATGAATATCAAATTCCAACATTAAACGAAATATTTAACTATGGAGGCAATATTAGTTGATTTGGTATGTCAATATCACTGCCTTTAGAGCAGTGGTGGCCCAGTGGTAACAGCCGTGACTTACAAGATGTAGGTCGTGAGTTCGAACCCAGGCAGGCGCTTTATTTTGTGTAAATTTGCTTCATCATCACTGCTCTCAAAACCGTGAAAGAAATCATCATGACGAAACCGGCATGTCCTAGAACCAAAAATTCGAAGACGTTGTGACATCCACCTACCAGCACTGGGCCCGCGTGGTGGATTACTGCCCATTCCCGCTCACAGACAGGAGGCTTCCACTAACAGACAAAATGGGAGTCCAAGTGCGGCAAAGAGGGTCCATCTATCCCATCCTATCACTACCATTATTACAGATTATAAATATTATATTAACACGATCTGTGGTGATATTCCCTTGGATATGAAGTTTCATCTGTATAAATTAATTAATGTTGAGTAAGTTTAATATTTAATTTATCAAGTACCTGTACCTACCATCTATGTAAATAAACGTTTACTTTACTTTACAAGTATCGTCTTTCGTTACTTCTAAGACATCTGCTAATTATCGCGAGGGAACATTTGATACGAACAAATTGGATTAAATTCAAATTAGACAATTACATTTTTGAGAGCACTCAGAACAAGGGGCATATCTTAAGACATTTATAATAAATCAAGCTTTAAAATCTGCGACTGAAGATTTGTAGATATTAATTATTTTATTGGAACTTGTGAAAGTTAATTTCCACTTTCTTACACCAGGCGTAAGAAAATAGAAATTAATTTACAAAATGTTGAGTGCGAAAATGGTTTAAAAATAGTCCAATTACTTTGTCCATAAAAAAAATATTTTGACAAAATGTTCAAGTAATATAAAACTGAAGCTGAATCCATGAATCTCCTAATAAAGCTCAAGTAACAAATTATAAAGCAACGTGATATTAAAATTCAGAAACATCGCGGTTCGCGCTTACTTGATAGACCCTTCAAAAACACAATTTCACTGACAAATAGCTGCAAAACGTGCGAACGTGCGTGCGCCCGAACGAAAAACGGAAATAATTAGGAACAAGGCGAGCTTTTATACGAAAGTTGAAAAGCTAAATACAGTGAAAGTATGTGTGTATTTATAGGTTGGCATAATTGCGACCACCATCAACGAAGCCGAATGAATGGCGTCGTGACGAGCCGTGATGGCTGCAGAGCGTGCGCCAGTGTGCCGCTCTTTTGATGAAACCATGATTTTGTATTTGTATTTAATTATTCCAAACAATTTTTACATTGTGTCGAACAATCATAATTGGCAGCAAGCACCACTACACGATACAAACTAACTTTGAAAGAATTACAAAACAATTAGGAAATATTTTACACAATTACAATAATACACTTCTATATCAACCTTCAAATAGTCAGACAAGTATTCAATGATGTCAAATTGATACTCATATAATATACAGATAATATGTCAAATAAAAATGTCAAACGCAAATATAAAAACAAACACATTCAGATTCCATTTGAGATGTCAATCGTAAAATATAATATCGTCATAAGGGCAGAGAAAAAAAATCATATAAAAATTAAGCTTTACAGACAATCAGTAAGAGTAATCCATTAAAACAATACTGATAATTCACTCTTTAACAATGTCAAAAAAAATATGCAAGTATGTCAAATAAATTTTTATATAGTGTCCAGATATGTAAAACAAAAATACAACAATAATTATATTCAAATTCCATTACATTAATATAGAGTTGGTAACAATGTAGTTGTAAATGCCCTATAACATCTTTATACACCCCATCTCCGAAAGCATTACAAACAATCAGCAAAAAAATATTCATCAAACGATAATTATTTTAATGCTATTTCAATCTTCCAAAATGTGAAAAAAAAAATACAAATATGTCAAGTATTTTTTTATAAAATATCCAGTTATGTCATATAAAGACGTCATAGTTATGCAAATATAAAAACAATTAAATTCAAATTTTTATTATATATGTCAATAGTAAAATTACAATGTCAATAATATAGATTTGGTAACAGTCTAGGTGTAAGTGTCACAGAGAAACTCATCAAGCGTGTAATACTCGTAGCATTTATCTATCAGAAATGACTTTATTTGGCGCTTAAACTGAGTTAAATTATAAATGGACTTGAATTGTATGGGCAGCTTATTAAATAGCTTAACTGATTGGTATGCTGCAGCATGGCTAACGACTTCCAAATGTGGTTGTATCTCATACTGTAAGTCCCTACGCCTTGTAGCTTCCCGCTTAGTTGTCTTCCTCGAGTGTTTCTAGATTATATAACTTTTTCAGAAGATCCGTGAGTAGTACTAAAATATACAAGCAAGGGACCGTTAGTATATGAAGCTCCTTAAAATACTCCTTACACGATACCCACTGCGGAATTCTGACCATGGTTCGTATGGCCCTTTTTTGTATAACAAAAGCAGTATTTAAATTGTACGCATAACTGCTTCCCCATAGAGCGATACTGTATCTGAGTTTTGACTCTACAAGCGAATAGTAAACTACTTTTAATTAAATTAAGTTCAATATCAATTACATCTCGAACGCTTCTTAAGGCATAGCAAGCTGAGTTAATTGAGGTTTCTATAGCTGTCAGTTCCTTTTTCCAGTTTAAACTTTCGTCAATATAAATACCTAAATGGTTCACACTGTCTACCAATGTTATTTGATCATTATTCACTTGTATGTCCATTGTTTCTTTATTTCTCGAAGTGGTTCTAAATAAAATAGCATTTGTTTTGCTAGCATTCAACTTGAGATTGTTGATGCCAAACCATGAATGAAAAAGAATCAAAGCCTTATAGAATAGAATAGAATAGAATAGACTTTTATTTGCTTTGAATGCAGGTAAATACAAATAGGATCGTAAATAACATAACAAAGAACCGTGTACATTCTGCCTTGTTGGCATGCAAATACAATACTTATTATATAAGTTATAAAAACAGGTTATTAAAGTGTATCATTTAGGAAATCCTGAACAGAATAATAACATTTATCCACAAGTAGTTCTGTAAAACATTTTTTAAATTTCATCAATGGCAAGGTTTTCATATGATCAGGAATTTTATTAAAGACAACAGGAGCCATACAGATCACACTTTTTTTTAATAAACTAGTTTTAAATGTGCCTGTGTGAAGTAAATTCTGATATTGTGATCTTAATGATGTACTCCGCTTTCTGGTTTCTGTTAGTGTGGCAAATAGATTACGGTTTGTTTTAACAAATATTGCTAATTCGAGGATATAGAGGCATGGGAAAGTTAATAGTTTCTGAGACTTAAATATAGGCACACAACTGTCAGTAACTTTGAGGCCAAATATAGCTCTCAAACAGCGCTTTTGAGCTTTAAAAATGCTTTCTCGTTCACTACAATAACCCCAAAATATTACACCAAACCTTAAAATAGAAGTTACAAGACCATGGTAGGCCACTATTACCTACCTATTACTATTACCACGTTATTTACCTTATTACTGAGGGTATCTAGATCTTTAGCGGCTATAATAGCATTCGTATCATCAGCAAATAAAACAAGTTCAGTATCATTTATTTTTAGCATAAAGTTAATCAAATCATTAACAAACAAAATGAACAAGATTGGCCCTAGTATAGAACCTTGTGGAACTCCTTGTTTTATTAGTTTAAATCCCGATTTGTGAATTTTTTCACAGTTTTCTTCTTCTACTTTAATCTCTACGTATTGCTTACGATTTTCCAGGTAAGATTTAAATAAGTTTAAAACCGGTCCTCGTACTCCATAATACTCCATTTTTTTTTTTGTTAATAGTGTGATTTACAGTGTCAAAAGCAGAACTAAGATCAAGGAATAGCCCAACGACTTTTAATTTTCATTAATTCCGCTAACTACTTTTTCCATTAAACTATTAATTGCGTCACTTGTCCCCACATTTTTCTGATAACCGAATTGATTGTGATTAAGAATTATGTTTCTATTTAGATGTCTTAGAAGTCTCATTTTAAGGATTTTCTCAAAGATTTTTGAAATAATTGGTAACAAAGAAATCGGTCTATAATTGTTGGGATCTAGTTTGCAACCCTTTTTATAAATTGGTAAGACCCTTGCTATCTTGAGTTGTTCAGGAAATATGCTCATATTTATACACTTATTGATCAGATGTGCGAGAGGTCCAGCCAGTATGTCGATATGATCTTTAATTGTCTGTATTGGTATTTTATCATGTCCAGTAGATTTCTTATTAGCCATTGAATTGACTAGTTTCTTTATTTCATATGCCCTGACTAGTTCGCATGTCATTTTTTTGTCTACTCTGCTAACGCTACCTTGCAAATTTTTTAGAGCTTGTTCAAAAGAATCTATTTCATCTACTGTTTTAGGTTTATCAAACGTTTTCGAGAAAATGTCGACTATCTCTTGAGGATTTGATATTATTTTATTATCAACTTTAAGGAGTATATCACTTTTACTTTCGTATTTTGGTTTTGCATTCCTATGTCTATTCACGACCTGCCATATAGCTTTTGAAGATTTATTTGCTTTAATAAGTTCTTTCCTAATCGCAATACGTCTTGCTTTTTTTAACACCTGCCTATATGCTCTAATATATGATTTTGTGTATGTCTTTATTTTCTCAGTGCAAGTCATCCTATTTATGTTTTGAAGTATGAAACGCTTCATTTTACTTGAAACTCTAATTCCTTTCGTTATCCAGGATGACTTGTGACATTTCGTAAAACTAACTCGCTTTTTCTTTTTTTAAAGCTATTGCGGAATATTTGTCCAAATTTCTTTAAGAAACTATTTATACCTTCTTCCATCCAGTTGATATTTAGTACACGACGTCTAAAATAATTTGAATTTTTGCCACTAAACTGCCTAATCTCTATATTTAAAAAGTCTTTATCGCTATCTGGCAGTACTGTTTCAGTTTTTACCTGGCAGAACAACGCAGCATGTCCGCCAACATCAGCCAAGCAATTATGATCAACAAACTGCTCATTCATAAAATCATCTGGTAAATTCGTCAATAAATTGTCCAAACATGATTGTGCATTATTACGTTTATATGTCACTTCGTTTATAAGCGGTCTAAAATTGTAAGATGTCAGCAGGGTCAAATTTTTTTAAGTTTTTTTGTCGTTTTTAAGAAAGTCGATGTTGAAATCACCGCATATAATACATTTTTTACTGAAGAAGTGTTCTAATAATTGTTCCAACTTAGATATAAATGTTTCGTAGTTTCGATCGACAGGATTTCTGTAACAGCAGAAGATGTAAATGTTAGATTTAGAATCTTTAACACCACATATTTCAAAGCTTTCAATATTGTATATTTTTTGACAAAAAGGCACGTCTTCATAAACAACATCATTTTTTGTCATTATGAGGCTACCACCCCTTTTTAATTTTTTCGCGCATTAAACGACACCATTTTATAATTGTTAATGTTAAACAAAGGCGCTGACTCCATAGTGAAGAAATGTTCTGTAACACACACATATACATAATTTTGTTGAACGTTTTGTAGGTATACTTCTAATTCATCTTTTTTGTTCCCTATACCACATAAGTTCTGAAGGTAAATATTAAGGGAGATGTATTTAGTTAAAGTTTCAGAGATGTTTAGCGTACCATGAGAGTTGCAGAACCCTTTAGGTACAAAAAAAGTCATCATTACCGCCTAGGTCATCAGTCTGAGTGCTGATGCTATTCGAAACTACTACGACACGACTTGATGAAGTTTCAATGTCCGTCTGTGTATAAATATTATTGTAATACTTCTGTACCTGGCCTCTTTTCCTATACACATTATAACTTTTAATTTTAATGTAGTTTATGTAATCATGTCTGTACTTTATACGAAGTATTTCCTTATGGATTAGTCTACTTGCTTGCAGTTTGTTTATGAATTTTGGCATTAAATTCATGATAAAAAGATCCAGGTCCAGTGGTAGAAATGTTGAATTCTTAAAATTACTACATACCAGTTTCAATGAGTTGTTCAGCATATTAACACAGATATTTATTTTTATAGATTTTTCAACTAAGATGTTTGTGTGATTACACCATATATACTCATACGTGCCTGTGTAGATAAAAAACTAGCTGGAAACGACACGGATGTAAAACCGTGTGTCTTGGCAAAATGCAATTTCTGCGGTATAGTGTAATGTGCGGTGCCGTAAAATTATGTTGGCGCAGTTTTGAATATTAAGTCCATATTTTAGTGCTTATAATGTCTTGTCATATTACATTTTATTGGTGTTAAGATAGAGTATAATTGGAATTTTGAGAATAATAAATAACTATTGTAAAAATACGTAGTTGACCCTATTAAAAAACCGAATAAATATTTTAGGTTAGGTTAACATGAAAGAAAAACAAATTTAGTCCAATATTTTCACAAAACCTTTTTTTTTCTAATGATGCTCCTTATTTACTGTTCTTGTAAACTTGTTAAATTTCGTAACATCCAAGCTTGTTTAAATTACCGGCCTGTCAAACAAAAACTATGATACTTAACTTTGAAAAGGTACCTCGTATTATAGCGAGCTTGTCTGTTCAGAACTTAAGGTCCCTCGACACGGACTCACTACGAAATTCTCGTAACTTTATAGCCCTCTAGGCTGCGATGCACTAGTATCTTTACAACTCACTTCACGAGGGAAGACGGATTAACTTTAAAATGTCAACTATTGTACGAATAGAGTGATATGGCGAAATGTTCTACAATCCGCAAAAGTTTTCGCTTAATGCGTTGGCGAAAACTTATTATTCATACCTTAACCTTGTTTCTTAGCTGAGAAATTCTGTGCTGAAATAATTTCGTTATATTAGGTAGTTTTTCTATACAGATTTTGCTTTCAAATAACTGCCAATTAAAAGCCTCCCAAACAATTATTGCTGAAATTAGATTTTTGAGATAAGAATTAGTAAAATCAATTGACAAAGAATATTTTTCGTAGTCTCGTTAAAGTGCCAGGAAAGTAAAATGAATACGAAGTTTACCGTAATCTTATTAGCAACCCAAACCAAGGAAAACGAAGAAAATACATAAAAATGTCGTCGACTCTTTCAAGTTTCTTAGAAATTCGGACAAAAGAGCTTGTTTTTCGATTACTTCTAGACTGTTAAAATAACAAGCAAAAGTAACTAATGAAAATAATATTAGATTTTTAGGTGAACATATTTTCAGCAAATCTAAAGCCCGACAAAATTCACACTAAAACTGCCAATACCTTTGTAATCGGCATACCTGTTTGCTTTGATAAAACTGTAAAATAGCGTTCGCCAATTCGTCAATGTCCCTTCCAGTTAAACGCCACGTCAATGGTACGTACATAAGCGGTAGGCGGCTAGGTTGACACGCCTTTGTATTGCGCGAATTCAGCTATGGGTTAAATAAAAACTGAGCTCTGCGAAATGCGAAAAAAACACACGACATTTTTGGTGACAATCCGAGAAATTTCCGTTACAATGTATCCAGAAATATTCAGATAAGGTTCTAATATGCAGACTTACGCCACAAGTGCTACGTAGATCTGTATTGTGATACATACAAATGCTCGACTAGATTAAATATTCATGTCCCAAAACCATAGTAAAAGCGAATCTAATATTTATAAATTAGATCTTTTCAAAAAATAAACCAATGTTTTGTAAAATAATATGCCATGCTTATTTCAATCACAAACACTGGGCATATTATTCAAACCTGGCATTCTTTTGAGCTTAGATACAAGCCTGCCTCTTTGTATTCTAACGTTACGTCGTTTATCTCGGTTGCATGCGGAACAAAGTCCGCATTTATGACGTCAGGGGCCTAAACGTATGCTTACAACACGCACCTTATTAACGTTAACAAGGAACGCGGGACCTTAATTTGAGCCAAGTTATTAAATTTGAATATAAGACCCCCACGGCGGACGTGTAATAAAATAATCTACATTGGGCATATCTAAGGAAACCCACACTATTTAATTAAAGCTCATTAACATTTACCTTTACAGTATAATGAGTCGTTTATAATCTTTTCTGTTTAAGGGTTTCGTGTATGTTTATGGGAGTTCTGCTTGAAACTACAGACTGGTGGAGCATTTTAACATCATATTAGAGGATAAGGCGAAAGAAGCATGGCGGGCTGAGCATCCTCTGCTTACGTGAACAATAGCTATACTCACTAAACTCTTACAATTACTTGGACACAACAATAAACTTTGGTCAAGTATTTTAAATTTCATCACACATGTAAGTCATTAGAAACATTTATGTTTTAGCAAAAGAATTCCTGAGAAAACCTTTTCGGATTTGTGGGCAACATTATATAATAAATCGGATTTCATACAATTTTTTTTCTGCTCCATATTTTGACAAAGGATCTTTAAGCTTTCAAAACCTTTCCTTTTGTGGTATTACATTTTGTAATATGCTTCTGCCAGATGTTTGCTCACCTTGCTTCAGGGAGACATAACCGAAAAATGTTTCAATTAAAACACGATAAGTGTTACTGTTGCAAGGAAAACGGATTCTATCTTCCTACTAAACGACACTCTAACTACTTATCGTTATTTACACACTGCTCCCAACCTAAGAGGGAATTCCTGTACATTATAGCTTAAGGAGACAAAGCCACTTTTCGTGGACATTTTCATCCGTACAGCCGTTTAAAAGGTTGAAAGCCCACCCTTAATAAAATAATACTTTAGCAAATATAAGAAAAAATATCTAGATAGAAACGCGCATACGCTTCACATTCTATATATGTATGCCAAAAATAGCAAGGGTTCGTAGTGATATAATTATTGGGTGGATACAACCGATATTGTGTTATCCCTTATAAATATACCATTATTGAAAGGGTACAGTCTCTGTTTGAATTAACTTGTTAAAGGTTAACGTCAATCACAAGTTTGAAAGTTTTTGGAACACAAGTATAAAATCTATATTATTTGCTATACTTATAATAGAATTATATAATATAACACTTGTAAAATGTACAATAAGAAAACCCCGACATAAATACCTCTATAAACTACTTACATAATTTTACACATAATTATAACATGATATCTAGCGAAAATACACTGATTCAAAAAGTAAAACGCCCAACATTTTTGAACGGCTGAACCGATTTTTATCAAACATAGCTAAGAACACTCTCGATAAAGTCTTGTTTCAAACAAAACCAAACTAAATCAAAATCGGTTTATCCGTTTAGAAGCTATGATGACACAGATAGATACACAAACACACAGATTACAAACGTCAAACTTATAACACCCCTCTTTTTCCGTGGGGATTAAAATAGACAACTCTTGCTATAGTAAGATACAAAAGCCTTTGCCAGAACATCATGACGCAACTCACGTCGTAAGTACCTAATAATATACTACCCAAAGGCTTCATATTTTCCCACAAACTTGTGTAGCATTACCATTTTGTTTCACGTAATACGTTCACGCCAGTCTCAAAGGTGCGTAATTAGTGTTTTTGCTATGGTTTACTAATTATAGTCGTTAATGAAGTTCAATTAGTAAGTTGGGCCATCAATCTTCCACTCTCCTAGAGACAGAATGATGTATGACCTCGTATTGATGAGGTGTACCCAACATTTTGGGACAATATTTGCAAAATCGTTAACTATTATTAATTAGGAGTGAACTAGTGCTTCTGTTTGATTAAACGGAGGAAAAACAATAATCTATTTGTTCTTGTTTTATAATCAATCTGCCTAGCCTTTTCCCCTATGTTGGGGTCGGCTTCCAGTCTAACCGGATTTAGCTGAGTACCAGTGTTTTACATGGAGCGACTGCCTATCTGACCTCCACTACACAGTAACTGGGTAACACGGTACCCCTTGGCAAGACTGGTGTCAGATCTCAAGCTTCTGACTACCCGTAACGACTGTCACAGATCTTCAATTGACAGCCGGGACCAAAGGCTTAACGTGCTTGCCGAGGCATGGAGGAAACTCGGTATGTTGAAATGGTCACCCATCCACGGACCGACCTCGTCAAAGCGAACCTTGAATTTCGACACGTGCGGCTGTTATTATTTAGCCACGAGCTCCTCCTAGCTCTGTTATCCGAGCTTTGTTCTTGTTTTATATTGAACATAATATATTTTCCAAACAACAATATAGCTATAGTTGTCGGCACGTAAATTGGCAAGAGTCGTTAGATGCGCACAAGTCGTTTTTTAGGTCTCTTTTGTTACCATGCTAGACGCGGGGAGCGTATATCATCGTTCCGAGCGCGACCGACTGACCAATCGCGTCGCGTCTACGTTCCAATCGCTCTATATAGTGGTTGGTCAGTTTGCGCACTATGCGCGAACTTACCCTCACTAAGCCAAAACCTTGCTAAGTTCCGTGCCGGAGACTATACGTAACTACATTGTTATACTTTCTTTAAACTCCGCCATACTGGATTATAAAATCTTAATTGGGTAGTAATACAATGTGCTGAATGTAAAAATTATATCGTGCAATAATTTATACCAATATTTGTGAACGTAAGCGTTGTAAAATATTTCCATACAACGACTATGTTCGTTACAAAGTAATTAAATCACACAAAGAAGCTGTCAATGTGGGTAATCCATGAAAAACAAGTCGAAATATTTGTTTGGCGAGCTGTCTTCTTGCGCAGACACGAATATCGAGCCCGGGGAAACAAAAATAAAACATGTAACCCCCGAACCTACATCCCTCCAAACTGGGATTTGAGGTGTCTCCCGAACGGACATCGGCTACGGAAAACGGGCGATTACTATTTTTGTACTATTACTGATTATTCGAATTACTAATAAAACTGATTCCAAGAATAAACCGGTTAACTTAACTGGTTTAGCATGGTAGAATATAAATTATTAATTGCTTCGTCGAGCCTGAAACTGAATGTTTACCAAGAACCTTCGAAATGTGAAACGAAAATAAACGTAAACAAGTATTAAAGTGTTTACGTATTAGCGTGTACCTATAGATTCATTTATTATTTGTATTTTCATACGAATACCTATATATTTTCTATGACTAAATTCCAGTTAGTTACGCCAGTCCTCCTATAATTGGCTAATATATTACTTGAGACGAGGAAACTAACTAATAATTTCTAACATATTAAGCTAACAAAACGCTTGATTATGTTTGCTTAGCCGCTAAAATTTCACTTAAAGATCCATTTTAGGTACATGGTAACCCGTTATACTGTGGACAAATATTCGCTTATTGGTTCGAACTGTGGAAATGCGATATAAAAGGAACATCAAGAGAGTAGTTTCGCGAGAAGCTTTTAACATTCTGGAGAAAGCGCGACGGCTTATATGTCGATACTACTCATTTTAAAGTGCACTGACAAGTCTTACAGCTTGGGATTCCTTTATAGAACTGACATAAGACCATTTTCTTTGACCGTTATCTTTTGATATACGGAGAAACTGAAATGGGGGAGAGAAAATAGAAGAATTGAAAGTTCGTTTCCACATTTTAGAATGCAAGAGAGATACTTGTAGATTTGCTTTAATTTTATAAATATTGTCGGTAAAATTAACGTAACTTGAAGTTTGAAAACACCTACCAATCATGGTAAGTGAATTACAGCCAGCCTCTGGTAGGTGGACAAAGATTGATAACACTTTTTTCCTTAATGGTTGAATTTAGAGTTCAAATGGTACGCAAACTTTGCGAAGCGCATTCCATGGAAAGTTTGAATGGTTATTATTCTTAACATCCGAGTGGAAGGGATACGTTGTCTAGCACTCAAAACTTTAGAATCTTTAAGATTTCAGTAAACCAGTTAAGTTGAAACAGTTTTCAGTTCCACTGATTTTGTGCGTTATAAATTAGGGTTTTTTATTTATAAAGCAACCATTTACTTTTCGTGGCATGCAAAAGTTTATCTATGCGTGACTTTGTTGAATTAGCTGCTATAACGATTTGAAAATTATAGAGATCTATCGGTTGCTCATTATCCTGTTATAACGACTAAAGTAATAGTTTATATTTATAGGCTCTGCTTGTTACGAGCCATTTTATTGTAGTTAGATAATATTACCGATAAATAAGTTCCGGTTTTTGCCCATTAAAACTACGTAAGTGGCTTACGGTAGTTCTATGACATCGTAAAATCTTTCAATGGAATTCCATCAAGAGAGTGGGCCGCAAGATCCATAGATTGTCGGCTGAAGTAAACCTTACAGCAAGCAGGCTGGCAGATTGATTAAATTGTAATTCCAAGATGTTATTTCAAAAAAAACTATAGTACTAAAAGCAGACAAAACCCCGACCAAGTTCCGCAGCCCGTAAAACCAAACAAACCATGATGATACACCACAGTTTCTTGGAGTTTCAATAAATATTTTATTACCGTACATAGTTAGGAAGTAGCGAAACTTTTTCGATAAGTCCGTTGGCTAACAGCTAAACTCCTTGTTCGGTTGTTCATTGCTCGAACCGTTTCGATGGCTTTTGTTTAGACATTATGAGAATGTACGAAATGTCGTGAACATGGCCTTCATGGCGTCTAATATCTCTGTTGGCTATTTCTTCTGTTATCGGAAAATACTTTTCTCGCTCGATTTCGTACTTTGTGTGTTTTGTTCCTTTTATTATTTTCTTTTGGAGCGTTTATTAAACTAATAAAAGTTTTTTAACTTTAACGAAAAAGTCAGAGTGGAAACCCTTGTTGGGAACGCCCTTGAAATTCAAGTGTATAGTCCTCGCAATCGAAAAGGGTATTTATACCAGATTATGAGTATAATCATAGTTAAAGCAGAATGTAAGGATCATAGCAGATGTCATACTATGGAATCTAAATACAGCTATGGGACCTATGGACAAAAAGTGTTGGTATGTTTATAGGTAAATTCCATCACTATAAAACTAAAAAAATGAGAAGTAATTGCCCAACAAAATTGCATTCCAACAGATTGGAAAATGGCATAAAAATCAAACCAAACATAAAACCAACCAATACTGCATCGCTACAGTCGAAAACCAATCTGAAACTAAAAATACACTAAAATGTACAAACTGTAACAAATGCCGTACAAAACTCATTCCATTGATTTATTTTTTGTTGTGCCAACGTTATGTTAATCCTTGTCGAGATTGTGCTAGTATGTGTACACTTAACATAACCAGTATATAATAATAGTAATCTTTGATTGTCAAAACTAATGTTACTGGTGTCACTTTGACTTTTATTTCGTAAGTATGGTTTCCTTTTTCTTTTTATGTTGGCACCTTGTTTTTAAACATACATAAAAATTGTAATAATTTAATTAAGATTTTGTGTGTTGTGCTGTGTCTTTTGTGTGCACTAAATAAATGATTTATCTATCTATCTTATCTATCTATCTATCTAACAAAATGAATAAGTATCTGAAAACCTACAAAACCTTTTTATATATGTTGTGTGTTTTGTCTTCGTTTGTGCCTTTTTTTCAAAAAAAGGTGGGACTGAATAATAACGACTTTCAAATTAAAATAACATTACCTTATATATATATATTTCTAGCTTTCCGCCCGCAGCTTCGCCTGCATGGAGAACCCGATTTTGGCTGATTCGTTTCAGTTTTGGCAGGATGTTGAAAATTATTATCCAAACATATTAGACCATAAAATTTTCTGTATCTGATTATTTTATCGAATTATAAAATTACATGTAAATTGATATAAAATGAGCATATATAATGAAATGTCTTCGTGTTCTAATATAGAGCGCTGGACTTTCATTCTGGTGGTATGTTGGGATCGATTTCTACGAAAAGTTACAAATAGTGGAAAGCCACTTTGTTTTCAATTTTTGAATCCTGCTACCGACACGAAAGAAAATTTATAACCCGATGTTTTTCGGCTGTATTTTTTTTTATGCATTGGATACTTTGGTTCTGCTTTTGGATAATGTTCATTTGGTATCTTAATTTTCTTTTCTCAATTTTATCGATAAAATGATACGGCTAAGTGGCCGCCACCATAATTGATAAACATTCGGGCCCGATTTATGGCATTTTCCATCACTTTTGCCAGAACTTCTTGGCGGATATTATCTTTGAGGGCTTCAAGAGTCTGACGCTAGTTGACATAGACAATGAAAAAAACCACAAGACAGTGTCTGGCACAGTTAAATCATTCTATCTAACCGGCCATTGCAAGACCTGGTAATGCAGCCCTCAGAATTTTGGTTGGGGCTCGTGCAGCAAGCGCCGTTGCTCTATCCTGTTCTCCAGTTCCAATTTATTCCTTTTAAGGATAGGGAAAGACGTTGATCATGGCTCTGTGACCTCGTCAACCACAGTAGTCGTTTGGTGGCCCGATGACGCCTCCAGCGTAAACAACACACCATGCAGTAACTTTAAGCGGGTTTGACTCTTCCAGGTTTATACGCGGATTTTCGGTGCCACAGAAGTGATAATTTTGCTTATTCTATTCACAGTGCTTGCTCGTGATGATTTTCAATGAAAAATTTCCTCCCTCGTGGTCGCGATTTGAATGGCTTGATGTAACCACTGAGACATGACATGTTTAGAATGGCTTGTTGCACTTGGAGGTTACGAACTGTATTTTAGCCGACTTTTCAAAAAAGTGGCGCTTCTATGTTCAGCTGCATATTTGTTTTTTTTTTGTTTTTGTCAATTGTAGACCGATTTTGAAAATTCTTTTTTTTAAATAGTATGTTCCCGAATTGATCCCGTTCAAATTTGGTGAAGATCTGATGAAGAACTTCGGAGATATACAACATAACACATCAATAAACAATGGCAAATATCTCGGGATTGCAGCAATTGCATGTCTGTTTATTGTTTACGCCATTTCATAACAAAACACGCCAGTACGATTTAAAGGGGTACGCAGAGGGGTATCCCTTTAACGAAGAAACAAAAACAGGCACGAAGACTGCCGAAATTAAAGTTATTTTCACGTTGTAGTATTTTTATTTTGAAGTCAATTGTATTTTTTTGTAGAAAAGTTTTTTGTGTCAGTTTATTTCACAAATGTTGAAACAAAACTAATTTTTTTCCTCCATATGCAAAAATTATAGCACCTGCCAATAGAGTGATGAGTTTTGCGCGATCCTGTACAGTCTAGATATGGGTACTCCAATTAGCTCACGCTAACAAAGTCGCCATCAGGAAGTTAGAATTGAATTAAGCATTTCTTTGTATACCGCATAGGTGGTGTTTCTGTCTGGTCCCGAAATGATCAGCTGCTATTAGTACTGACTCTGGAACAGGAAAAGTAGAATTGCCCGTTTGAAAGTAATTGCCTTTAAAACTTTGCCTTAATCATTGACCCTGAGTTTTATTTATGATGATTGCAATGCAGACCTCGATTGTTATTAAAAATCAAAAACATAGTCTGATGTAGTTTAAACTCAAATACATAGTCAGAGGTTACCAGTGGTATTCGAGGTATATTCTAGATTCCCTCGAGTACATCCAGTAATCACAGTGGCCTCTATAATATTTTCGAGCAATATTTTGATACCAACTAAGTTATTTTTCAATCAAACTTTAACACCTTTTTTTATCCCTATAAGGGATGAAGTTGAAAAAAAGCAAATACGTATTTTTTTAATTGTATAGTACAGAAGAAATACAAAATTTCAAGTAATTTTGATAATAAACAATTTATCTGTCATACAAACTTTAATACCCCTTTTTTACCGCTTTAAGGGATGAAATTAAAAAAGTCCTTAAATACGTGTTTATTTAATTGTATTGAAGAGCAGAAATACTAAACTTCAAGTAATTTTGTTAATAAAAAATTTATTTGTCATACTTTCTTTAACACCCCTTTTTACCCCTTTAAGGGACGAAATTCAAATAATCCTGAAATACGTGTTTCTGTAATTATATTGAAGAGCAGCAATACTAAATTTCAAGTAATTGTGATAATAAACAATTTATTTGTCATACAAACTTTAACACCCCTTGAAATTAAAAAAATCCTCAAAGACGTATTTTATTATTTTAAATTTAAACGCAAACACTACATTTCATTCATTTCAAATTAAAAATGACAGAGTTTCATACAAACTTTAATCCCCTATTTCACCCCTTTAGGGGATGAATTGCCCGAAATCCTTTCTTAAATGACGCCTACAGTATAAAATCAACATCCTCCCAAAATTTCAAACTTCTATCATTAGTGGTTTAGGCTAGGCGTTGATATGTCAATCGGGACATTGCCTTTTATATATATCGATTAATGTCTCAAATAAGTAACAGTCAACTTCTTTACATATTCATTAGGGTGCCGCCAGATTGCGGTTGGACATCATTATGTCGTCAGTCCGCAATCTTGCGGCACTCTAATCATTGCTACTGCCTGCATAGCAACAATGCCTATTTCTTGCCGGCACATCAGTCTCCTATGTTGACTGTACATTTGTCGAGGTGCATTTGAATGTAGGTTGCCTCACGGGTTACAATTTAAATATTATATTAACATATTATATACAATTGAATATTCTAAAAAAAAAAGTCTTTATACAAAGGGGAGAGGCTAAAGGTCTCATTGAGCATCGAAAAATTTGTCCACATCGATGTCAATGGGAAACGTGCCCAGAACGCTGGCAGCATTGCCACGTTTGGATGGCAATGCTGATTCTCTGGTCAAAGAAATGGCCTCTGTTCACGTGAAGAATATTACTAGGAGCGATTAGAAAAACTGTGCTCCAACAATCAGAAACAATAGTTTGGCTACATTACCTTATACAATTGAAATAACCTTCCCTGAACTATCCAATTTGCAATTCCAAAATTAATCTTACATCACGATGAAACCCAAAAAAAACCGCTAGGTATTAATAAAACGCCCGTCAACAATATGCCAAACCAATAAAGGTTCAGCGTTACAGAAAATACTCTCAGAATATTGCTGAATATAAGTCGAAAACGTGTTTCCTTCAGATATCGATAGCTCAGCGATTTCAAAAACGGCAGCATTTCTCAGAAATACGTTTTAACGATGTTATTTTTTGTAGCTCCGTTTATTTATTGTACCTGACTAAACTGGATGGAGACTGCCGCCCACAGCTTACGAACACATTTAGATATAAAATAGAGTATTCTGTGTATTCACCTCTATTCCTGTTTTAATGGAATATTTGTTTTGAAATGTCCATTTCTATAAATTTTATCCTGGTTTTAGATTCAGTTGATGGTATATTATTGACAAGGCTCAGTTTTATTCATAACAGCTGGACATTAGTCTCAATCAAGTGGAAATTATAACTGATGTATCTGTAAATGCGAGGCCATTCCAAATAGAATACCTGGAATCCACAAGGCAAAATTCGATTTTCAGAAATAAAATGTTTGAAACATTTTAGTATAAAGAACTCAAATGCTAACCAATAACATAAAACGACCGTTGGTAAAAGCAATTTCATTTAAATTTGCGAAATAGTCTATATCTGTTGGCACATTCTAACATTACTCTTTGGGTATATAACAATTGAATTAGAGACAGAAGCATACCCTCATGTCCTTTGGGCACAATGATACTTGGACATAAGGCATGGAAGCAGCAAATATGGGAAGTAAAAATACACATCGCATCCAATACAGTACAATTGGGCCAGACCTTTGCTATGTACTCACTCTCCTTAATTATTTATAAGCAGATGAGTGCCTACCTGTGTTCCAGCCGACACTTGAATGACGACCTCGTTCAAATTATTGTCCGACTCATATTTGTATAATAATCCGGTCTATCCCAAGTTCTGTAGTATTTGAGAGCGACGTTAGGTCAAACACTTGGTAAATGTCTTGGTTAATTATGTTTTAGTATACCATTAAGTAATTGTTTGCTAATTTAATTTGTGTTTTTTTTAGGGGAAAAGAAACAATATTATTGAACTGCATTCTTACACCCTTACGTGATCAGTCAATTTCTGTTTGTCGCATTCATTTATGTAATAATATATTATCTTGATCTATAATAACGTAGCTTTATATAAATAAAGGACGAAAAGCTTATTCCTGTAGATAATGACAATATGGCCTTCACCTGAACGTTACCAATTCATGAAAACTTGTTAATTACACGCTGTGGCAACAATAAACAAAAGTTTATATATCTGATTACAACAGTAATCAAGCAACGGTTTATTTTGTTGTAAGCTGATAAAAAAGTATGGAATTAGTGAGATTAAAAGATAAAACGAACACAAAAACTCAATGTATTTTGGGTCTGCTATTTTGTAAAACATTTTGAACTGCTTCTTAATACTATACCATGAATAATATAAATCAATTAGAATGTCATCAGTAAATTGCTTTTGCTTCATCTTTGCATCTTGCCACTGTTGTGACATATTTTTTTATTGTAGGGTCAGGTGGGATAAATGCGAGTTCCATAACTAGAATGACATTATTCAACCATAGACAACAAATTATTTTATAACAATATAAAATATATGGCCATAGTTTAAATTAAGTTATTTGTTTAATTTAAATCACTCTGATAACTACGGTAATAAAATTAGAAAAAAAATTGGCTCACTTTTTACATTTACTCTAATTTAATAATGTTGGTAAATTTCTTAGGACTGTAAATATAATAGTTGCAAATCAGGTGTAATAGCAATAAAATGGGAAAATTGAATTAACTTTGGCTTTATATTCTTAAGAAATCACATGACAGCTTACAATGATATAAACATTTTCTTACAAACTATGTAAATCAACAGAAATGGTTATAATATAACAGATCTTTTATTAAATATTTATATTCATATTTCTTTTATTTCATCAAGATTTGCAATTTTTTTTCAGAGTGTTTGGGTGGTCCTTTTTTTGAAATAATTTCGCAATAAAGGGGTAGTTGTAATAACAATTAACATTTGCCCCTTGCCCTTGCACAATTTCCCCAACACCAAAATGTCAAGGATTAAATGCAATAATAGCCATAAAAGAACAACCTGCACTAATTAAGTAAAAAACTGCATTTAAATTCATTCACAATACAGAATATTATACACTAATACAAATATAGACATCCGCATATATAATTTATACGCATACATTCTAAAACTTAGGTTTTTTTTCCAAGATGAAAACCGATTGACGCGGCATCAACGTCACTCAACTAATAACGTTTCATTCACTCATCGATCCGCCAAACTCTCTCGCGAATTGATCGGCGCGTAGTTCAAAAAGTATTAAAGGTACAATTACACATATCAGAGATGGCAGCACCAGTTTTCTTTAGGAGTTAAGTCTTAAACACACCCTATTGCTTATACCCCGTTATTGCAATTACTCAACCTTTTATAGGCTCGCGTTTGACCATAATCTTACTATATGATCGAGCAAGCTTGCCGAAAAGTAAACCTTGAATTAATTCTTGACATAAAGACATCTAGGTTATCGATAGCTATTAATAAGAAATATAAATTAATGAAAATCAAGAAGCTTTATGAGGCCCATTATCAACTGACTTACTGGCATCTGGATGACCTACCACAGACTTTAGAAGTAAATAGACATCCAAACCCAAACATTACATGCATAGTAATGTTTCACACACCTCAAAGTGACAACGATGAAGAGGAAAATACATGGTTCCCGCATAACTCTCCATCTGGTGACGTTTTTGCTTTGTGTCTGAATCTAATAATACAGCTGCACTGCATTGGCCTACATTCTGGTCTTCTGTTGTAGACAGCTGAACGTCAGCTAAAGTGGGTATATTTTGGTCGCGGTGTGGATATGTGAGCGTTACATGAATTTGCGCTTAATGTGGGTAATTTAGTGTGGAATAAATATTTTTTTGTTTGTTAGACGAATCATTCAACCTATTTAGTCTAAAGCCTATATTTCTAGTCTATTTAAAGGATCTCCACTCAGCTCAATCGCCATCAATCATCGAATAATGTCATGCAATAATAAGCTAACACTCTCAATTTAGTGGTTTTAGGTGGAGTCGTGTTGGAGGATATGACATGGAATACAAGAGTTACTGAGTGCAACTGAACCAGTATTTCATATAGAGCCTCTACAATCCAGAACCCGGATAACCACGATCACCCTTGATAAGACAGTGCTAGATTTGACTTAATTGCTACACCAACATAAATGATTACTTACGAAATAAACAACTTACTACATGGTTGCAAGCACGATTCTGGAGTGTAATTTTAATTTGTATTTTGTGTCTAAGAGTGATTTAAAACTCCTTGTAAAGACATACCCCTATCATTATTCTCTACAAATTATGAACCAACATATTTAGAGACACATCGTTAGACAGGTATCATATAAAGGCCTCGTAACTATAGCTGAATTAATGTTATGCCCAAGATGATACGTAGTGGATTTATCAACAACACCTACTAAAATTACCAAATGTAAACCACTTACACTCACTTTTACTATCTAAAACATAAAGTTCAAAATACCGTGCTTGAGGTGAATTACGGGTTGTCATTTTGTGAATGTTCCGTCACATGTTCTGCTTGTTATCGTTTAAAACCGCCATTCCATTGCGGCATGCGGACACGTTACATGCGTTAGTTGGTTAGTTGTGTCGTCCTGTAGACATGGGGTTTGTCTAATTATCTCTAGACTGGGGCTAAGGCGTTCTGTATTTCAATTAGAAGTCTTCCGTCTGACTGTGAAGCGAAGAAATCTTTTTAAGGTAATGCTGGTGTGTCGATAAATAATTATCCCTCGTGAACTTAGTACCGAAAAAATATTACCCCATGCAAAATGCAATCCTACGCAGTGTGTGTGTGGTCAATCCGTTCAGCCTTTGAGCCGTGATGGACTTGTAACAAACGTACAGACTTTCAAGTTTTAGTATTTGTAGGAAAGAACGACCATAGCTGACATATATTGGTTTGTTATTGACTGAAACTGTGTGTATATTCTGACCCGTGGACTCAATATATCTGAGAATCTTTTAGTTAAAAGTCATTACTAAATTAACAACAGAAACATTTTCATTTATAATTTTGATTGCTCATTTGGACACAGTTACAAAATATATTTGAATCAAATTAATTTAGTTACTGCAACTTCAGTTAAATTTTATTAAAGACGGTTTTATAAGACAATACCAGCTGATGCCACATACGACCTAAGGTTTACGCTCAGCTATCGTGCTCCCGGGCATCCGGAACACTCTCAAAGAAACAAAACGGCTCTAGAGCCGGATGTGCCGTGACAAGAAAACCGGATGTCGATCCCTGGCTAACGAACAACTAGTTACGACAAACCAAAAACACAAGACCTCCAGCCGGGTCTTCAACTGAACCATAATTTACTGATTTTCAAGAATCGAGGGGAGGGAGACGGTTCAATTCAAATTGGCTAGTCCTATCTCCATACTAATATAGTGAAGTAATGCCAAAGTGACGTGAAAGCAAAATTCCTTTGATACTCCAGTCCTTAAGAGAGCGCGTCTTTATAATGTAAAAGTTATTTCAGTGGAGAATATGTTTTAGGGGGTAAATGTTTGTTAAAAGTCTTCGTTCTATTTTGACATACAAATTCTTATGTTAGCAACTAAATCGTCATGTTTTCTTTAAAATAGTCCGGCAAACCTAGGTATTAAATTCCTGAAAATTAAACATACTTACTTTGATAAAAGACCAATTCAGTAATAGTGTTAGGTAGGTAATGAGTATCTTGTCTGATAATCAATAATTTCAAGCTATCAATTCTCTCAGGGCAATTTTCACCAATAAAATGAAACGCGATCAGCTAATCTAACAGTTTTGTCGCTGAAATTAATCCTTACCTTTGCAAAACTGTCACAAAACGCTAGTAGCTAACTACGATTATCTTTACAACTCGCATTAATTTCAGCAAGCTTAATTAAGCTATAAATCTTTATGTTAAAATCTCAAAAAAAGATAACACACCACTTAAAATAATCTCTAATCTCACATAGCAATAAATATTCTTGTTCTACTCAACTATTTTCAGACTGAAATAAAGATCACACTGAATGAAAAGGCTTTTGATTAAAAAAAACCGGTTACTATTTTCAAAAGATTTTTTCAAGGGAATATCTTCTTTTGGATGGGGTACTTTTAAGGTTCAATTTAATGTAAGATGGTCATTAAGTAGTTAGCATACGGATGCAGTTCATTACTTGTAAGTACTGTGTAATGAAAATGGAATCTCTGGAGGAAAGGAACGGAAAGTAGCGTAATAAATGTGTAATTACAGGGCTATTTCGTATAAGGATTATTCTAAAAGCTTTCTTGAGATTTTCTAGCAATCAGCATAACGGTTTACGAAGATAACAGATAGGATAAAATTTATTCAAACACTGGTTTTGACGACCTATATCTCAGACTACGTTTAATCTTCACCATGTTCTTGTGGCAATGTATTGAACCTACATATATGGTGTTTGTGTGAGAGAACTCAAAATGCTCAAACCACATCAATAACTCACTTTTGCAAGAAGTTAAGATCCCGTACGCAAAATACGCGCTTAGACGTGGAGTTGCGGACACCAGCCCGTCTTAATCTAATCTAAGTTAAGATGACAGCCATTACAAAAATAGTTACCTTCCATATTGCCTCGAGCAGCAGTACGATACGCATAATTCCAAAAAACATATAGCAGCAATTTATCAACCAGAGACCATTAATGAAAAAAGTTTCCGAAAATGTTTTCGTAAATAATTTTCAGGACTAGAAAACATGACTAATTTTTCATGAAATACTGTCCAAGCTGAGACATGTCTGGACAGTTTGCTTCATCAGACGTTCACAAATATGTTACTGTCTAATAAGAAAAGGTTACAAAGAATCGGACACAGCTGTTCGGCCAGTAAAAATTGCGCAGGAGACACTCGTAAAATGGAAGGACTTTAAGAAGTGATTGATGATCTTAAACTCTAAGATAAAAGCTCCAAGTATTTTTCCCAGATAATCTGAAAATTTTAGCGGTTCTCTGCCTATCTATAAAAAGTTGTGACAGTACCTAATTTTGGTAAAAACACTGAAGTGCGTTTGCGAAAGTTTTCTTAACGAGATTTGAGACTGAATGTGTCATCATTTAGGAACAAAACTAACAAAGATGAACAAAATTTATGAGACTTACCTATAGCTATTTATTATTTTTTATTCCTACTTGACGCTACAAAAATAGGCCAAGCTCAGAAATATAAAAGTAGAGTGAATACGCAAACCAATTGAATAAAATCTTCAGAATAAGCAACCGACGAGACCAAAATACCAAACACTTTAAGCACCCTCGAACGAAGAGCCAACAATGCGACTGTCCCAAAATATAATGACCCCAGAATTGGGAAAAAACAAAAGATAAGAAATAAAAATGTAAGGACTATTGAAGAGGTAATAATCAAAGGGTGGGTCCAAACCCAACCCGTGGGCAATTACACATGAAAGGTAAACCAAAATGTCTTGCGATTAAATCTGTCTGTACTCGCATTTCTGTCCCATCGAATCATTTAATTGAGTGGAAATACTGAACGTTTGGGGTCGTGTTCCAATTTAGTATAAATTCACTGGACACGTGTTTGTAGATTGCAGTCTATTTATATAATATGAGAAAGCTAATGTCTCGGTACTGAAATATTTCGTGGCTTTCTTCCGGTTGTAACGATAGACTGAGTACAACCTCCTCGTTTTATAGGCCATAATCATTCTGCACTTATTTCGATTTATTTAGGACCATATCTCTATGTCCAGCAGTGGACGTCTTTCAGCTAAAATGATGATGATATCTCTATTCGCTAGTAGTCATCTAGTAGTAGTAGTAGTCTCTTCATTTTATAGAACCAACGTAATATGAACTATCCTCTGTTATGTACGCTTCTCAACTTTGAACCGCCGGAAAATAGTAGTAAACTGATCATTCCCGTCTTTCGGTTTATGTAATTACTTAGCCACTGATTCAAATAATAAAACTAAAATTACCAAAAAAGATCACAGGGAACCAACCAATATACTTAATTAACAAATTTAGCCGACCTAGAAAGAACCTGAAAACTAATTTGAAGCCCTCAAAACCAACTTCTGTTTTTCTTAAATTAATTAGCTTCGTCTCAGTTTACTTATAGAGTTTGTCTTAGACCAAACTCAAGGTCTGCACTTTGCTTAACTTGCTCTAAGTTTGTCTAAAAACTTCTAAAAACTTATTAAGCTAAGTCCCTAACTAAACGTTACAAGCTAGTAAGAACTTCTGTTTGGTGACTTGAACCGGCCTAATCCTATTATAATATGGCGGCACCACCCAGCCATATTATAATAGGTTCTTTACAATACCGCCCCAGACCGCCAGACGCTTCTGTGTGCGACCTT
This sequence comes from Orthosia cruda, assembly GCA_964057195.1. NCBI lineage: Eukaryota > Metazoa > Arthropoda > Insecta > Lepidoptera > Noctuidae > Orthosia > Orthosia cruda. The sequence goes on along the minus strand of OZ059829.1, from coordinate 21,542,210 downwards.
TTAATGCTACTCAATGGTTTAATGGGTTGATATTATTACAAATATTTATTGCATGGTATAGTGGTTGAAATTACTTTATTGTCACGCCATTTTCTAATTTTTTTTGTTCTTTTAAGGTACTGTTATGCAAATTGAGACAAATTGAACGTTTTGATTTTATCGTTGCTTAAAATAAAAGGTTGTTATTTAGTAATCAATGAACTTATGGTGACAAAAAAAGGACTTTATGTGTTATTGTTACTTTCTTAAGAATCCCTAGCTTTTGTTTTCTTAAACAAACTGGGCCTTTTTAAACAGTTTTATTTTTACTAGCGGACGCCTCGCGGTTCCACCCGCGACGTTCTCGTTCTCGTGGGAATACAGGGACAAAAAGTAGCCTATGTCACCCGGGGATAGTGTAGCTTCCCAACGGTGAAAGGATTTATGAAATCGGTCCAGTAGTTTTTAAGTTTATGTGTAACATCCAAACGTACAAATCTTTCCTCTTTATAGTATTAAGTACAGGTATAGATTTTCATCTGTCTATAATCAAAACTTGTAAGTTAATTTGGGCTCGGTTTTCGATTGAGATGACGTTTTGCACACACGTTCGTTTCTCGTGACCATGCATTTTTTTATATAAAAGCTTGTTTATTTTAATTTATTAAATTATGTAGGTACTTGTTTCCGAATGTTACATTACACTAATAGAAATTGTCATTTCCTTATATAGGTTTGGTAATTGTCTTAATCCTTATTTCCTCGGCACCATTCCTACGATTGTGGTTCTAATTAGAAAGTCCTTACAGACGGACAGTTTACCTGGATTATCTTCCGCTTCCAATGTTCCATTCCACCATTGTGTGAAAATCCTTAGATTTTGCCATAGAATTTCAATGTCTGAAAATAGTAAATGTTCTTGACAGGTGTCAGATTATAAAGATAATACTATGAAGGCTTGCAGTCTATCAAAATTTTGTTACAAGAAATGTTGGTTTGAAAATGTGTGTGTTGCAGTATAACAGTAAAAATGTTATCGGCTTAGGCCAGAAAACTCAGAAATAAGAGTCAGAAAATTCTGAATACCTTAAAGACCAGGAGTCTTTAATCCCCCATTAGAATGTATAGAATTCGAATAGCTTTTGGCTACCAATTCATTTCGTTGACTCACTAAAAAATCTACGTTTAGAATATTTTAAGCTTGCGTACATCATTTGTGTACACAATCACAACAAAATAATCAAACTGTACAAATACACAAAATATCTTAAAACAGACTTTTAGAATGCAAGCTTCTTTTATTAAAGATAGGCTTGCGCTCGACTACTATCTCACCTGATGATAAGCAATTATGTGGTCGATGGTGAAACACGCTTGCCTAGATGGAACCTATTTACTCTTGACATAAATACCCCTAGTTTTTAGCTATCGGGAAACACAGACTCCGGCAGGAAATTCTTAGCTGTGTATAATGAAAATATTTCCAAACCTTCAGCTCATTTTTAATGCTTGCAATATCATGCTTTTGTTTTGAAATCTAGTCTCAGTGTAATAAGGTGCCTATACTTTTAAAGTATAAACTCGTGTGGCGATGATTGTGGCTTCAGCATGAGGCCATTTTAATGATAAATGATAAATGATTTTATTTCTGTAAGTTGGTTTATACAAACACTTTTACATGTCGAACATATTTTTTAAAACTAGATGAGGTCGGCGTCAATGTATTTTCATCAAAACGAAACTAGAACACTTTGGAATACGAGTACTTCGACGCTAAGGTGTATTTTGTTTTTGTTTATTTGTATAGTTATTTAAATGAATTTTTATCACATCTATTCAAAAAGAGTTAGTTTATTATTCGTAAGCAGATATTAAACTAGCTCTTTAATTTCTAGGGACTAAAAGTGATTTGAATTTGGAATGTGGGTATTGTCAATATATGTTCCAACGAGCAAAGATATGAATCACAAACCATGCGGTCCAAAATACGATTACATCGCTTAAATCGATTACGACGAATGTATGTGGTGAATGGCTAATGAGCGATTATAATTATATTTTGAACCGCACGAAAACATTGTATTAAACAAGTGACTGGCTGGAAAACCGCGCGGGAGCCAATTTAAAAATAAATCTAATACTGTAACGGATGGTAGGTACTAAACACATCAACACGGTCTAGGGATATTTTAAAAAAGCGAATTACTATCAATGTGTTAATTATTTATATGACATGTATATATTTAAAAGATACGTTATTTAATATTCTCCCATTTTTTAATAATGGTTAAGGTACTTCGATTAAAATTTCAGGATTTTATGGAAAAAAAATGTAGCATAGACGGAAACCGTCTATGAATTAACTTTTAATTTATGGGTAAAACTGAAAAAAATAGGAAATCATTTAATTTGTGTTAATAAACTTGAAGTTAGTAGTCTGAGAAAGCGCCCATAATGTTCATAACACATCGGCAACGATTCGGCATGTTCAGAACAAGGTTGTCAATGTCTTGCTGCGGAATATTGTCCCATGTCCTTCTGAGGTGCGCAAAAAGTTGATCTTCTGTAGCCAGATTTTCAGGAACTTCCTTCAGAGCTCTTCTTTGCAGCATATCCCACGCATGCTCAATGGGATTTAGATCTGGCGATTGAGCAGGCCAGTCTAAGGCACTAACATTGTGTGTATGTAACCAAGCTGCTAACGTTCTCGCCGTGTTTGCCCGGGCATTGTCGTGCATGAGCAGGAAATCTTGCCCCATTTGTGTTCTGTGGGACAAGATTACAGGCCCCAGCACCTGTTGGACGTATCGTTCTGCCGTCATATTGCCCCGCACCCAAACGAGATCCGTCCGTCCTCCAAGACCAATTCCTGCCCAAACCATAATTGTTCCTCCTTGGTATGGGTGAACTTCCTGAGGGTTGTGAAGACGGCTCCATCGTCCAGGAACTCGCCAAACACGCGTCCTTCGTGAATCTGGATGGAAGCCGAACCTGGATTCATCCGTGAACAGCACATTGGACCATTGCTCACGGCCCCAGTCCACGTGGTTCCGAACCCATTCTAATCGTCGTCCACGATTGCCTCTCCGTAAAGGTGGAACCCGGAGTGGTCTACGAGAGCGTAGATTGCTTTTATGCGGTCGCCTTCTTACAGTTTGGTCACTCACAAGCACTTGGTGTTCCACTCGCAGCCTTTGGACCAATTGAGTCGCCGTTGCATTTGGTTGAGCTCGCGCAGTAATTTGCAAAAATCGGTCTTGTCTGGGGGTAATGATGCGACTTAAGCCCCCGGTGCCTCTCCGCTACTTCACCTGTGGCACGATAGCGTGTCCACAATCTTGAAATTACATTTTGGTGGGTCCCTATGGCCTCAGCAACATTACGCTGAACAGACCCAGCTTCCAGCATTCCCACAGCTCGTAACATCTCCGCCCTCGTCAAATATTGGCGTTGCATGGCTACAATACCTCAATTTTAACTTTATCTTTCGTTTAAAAATGAAAAAAAACTGTAACTAAACGTAATTCGTATTTTTTTCTAAATTTTCCACAAATGAAAATTCCCTGAGAATTTTTAAAAATTTGAATTTGGAATTAGTCTGAGATAAATTACAAACAAATCGGTGTATAAAAGATTCCAATGCGGCCAGTACTTTTCGAGTTATTTAATTGAGTATGAAATATCCCTAGACCGTGTTGATGTGTGTATTATAATTGATAAGATGCACTTCCATAATTGTTCAAATATAAACATTAGCCTCTAATTATTTCTATGTTATTTATTTAATAAAACTTTATGCACAAGTACAAAGGCGGACTTAATGCCTTAGACATTTTCTACCAGTCGACCTTAGGGAGGAGCAGAGATAAAATAAGATAGCATATGGTTCCTAATTGTATGAAAATAAATAAACGTTACATTCTTGTTCATAATTGAAGCTTACTTATTTTCTCATTGAGGGTGATAAAAAGTAGAGTATCCACCTTTGGGAGCAACACTATTTTAACCTCTAGTGACGTACTTTGAATCCCTTGATGCGCTCGGGATCTAATATCCACTCTCGCTTTTAAAATAGTTGTTTACTCCCTAGGTAAACAATCTACTATTCAAGCATTGTATAAGATTTTTTTATTTTTTTTTCATATTGATTGGCCCAAAACGAAAAGTGTTATAAATGAGCTTGCAAACACTTATCTTTTTATTCTATCAGAAGCACGCAAACAATAACGAAAATACTGTTTACAAAGTTAATTATCCGACTCAATAGCATACTAAGCATCGCCCGCAAGTGAAAAGTTTCTTAATAACGGTGACTGCAGAGTTCCAGGACGGAATGCAGACAAAGGCGAATTTAATCTCATGTATTGATCAAAATTGTAAACAGATAGAGGCGTACATTCCTGTTCCACGTTCAACGTGAACAAGCTTCGCTGAAAACATCTAGTGATGCGGTGATAGCATTGTTGAGTCGATGTTTTGAATAAATTTTAGGTAATGTGTTTTGTAAATAGAATTCAAGGGTATACGTACACAAACAACCATTTAATTTTTTTGAAATAGCCTTATTAAAAAATAGTTTGTTAAAATCGTTAATCTAATAATAACCATTATCTTCCCCGATCCCACTTAGCTCACTGCTAGCCAGGCTTCTCTTCTAAGTGCCAACGCCACGTTCCTGTGCCAACCTCATCCATTTAATAAGTATTATTAAGTATTTGTAAAGAGATGTGTAATTTTTTGGTGTACAATAAAGTATATTCTATTCTATTATAAGTATTCATCAAGCAGTATCAAAATACACACTTATAAGTTGTAGGTCGTAGGTTCGTAACCAGGCAGGCTTATGGCTGGTTTCTGATTTGAGTAAAGCAGCAATAATAAGTTGAGTATTGTCAAATAATTTAGGAAGCGTTTGAGTTTTTTACGTTTCACAATTGAGAATCTACCTAGCTCAGTTAAGTAAGTACCTAAGTACCTACATAAGTATGGACCTGTCAAAGATCCATTCACTTTCTCTTTCACCCTTACGTTACATTTTACAATAGAATTCCGAGACATCACAAGATTGCATAAAATTTACTAATATAAATTTTATACAGCTATACAAAGTACGTTAGTATTATATTACTTCATTCAAGATTTAAAAAAAAACAAGTAATTAAATATGTTATAATCTTTAATTATCTGATTTTTCATAAGTAAGCAATTTAATAGATACCTATTTAAAATGTATACATCCTTTTATGAAACTATGAAATGGATCGTAGGCACTATTCAATTACTTCAAGATTGTCATAGTGACCGTATTTATTTTGTCAAAGATGTCTTATCGAAAGAAAATAATATCTATACCAATATTATAAAGAGGAAAGATTTTTTTTGTTTGTTTGTTTGTTTGTACCGAATAGGCTCCAAAACTACTAGACCGATTTCAAAAATTCTTTCACCGTTGGGAAGCTACTCTATCCCCGGGTAACATGGCCTACTTTTTATCTTTGTATTCCCACGGGAACTACGCGGGTGAAACCGCGAGGCGTCCTCTAGTCTAATATAATTTGTTATTGCCAAAATCAAGAATTAAAGCTTATAATTACTAAAAGTGAATGTGTTCAGAACGAGCAGTTGCTGGTTCTTGTGATTCTCCTCATAGAACTACAGAATATTTTACTCAGAATTCCATAAGATCTCTCAAGACGGAAGAGAACCGACACACACACAGAATTCGTGCAATTTCATTGGAATCTGATTGCAATTGTGATTTAGCAACAAATATGGACTTTTGTGATAATTTTTTTAATGAGTGAGCTGGGTTTTCAATTCAAGACCAAAGGCTTTGCTAGCCATCGATGAGCCTCCGAAGGAAAACAATATTAGCCAGGGTCGGTGCCATTGGATATGTGCCGATGAAGGAGGACTGTGTTTTAATATATGTTAACGAACAATATATTATCTGCCTACTTATTTTGTAAAATAATAATTAAATGAGACTTATCATGCTGTTTTTATCATCTTTATTGTTGGTACTGATACCAAAATCGTATCATACAAAAGCCAAATTCTGTACACATTTTCATCGCTGTAACCTTTTCTTATCTTAAGGATCCTACTAATATTCTATATAGGTATGAAAGTCTGTATGTTTAGATATTGGTTAATCACAACTCAATGGTTAAACGTATTTGATAATATATCATTTGGAATACAATTACACAATGACTAATAATAAAATGATTTAATAATAAATAAACGGAATAACAAAGCCTTTTATTCTGAAATCAGAGATATAAAACTGTAGTCTATACAATACATCTTTATAGTTTATAAAAAGTTCCCAATCTCAGTGAGCCTCTTGGCTTAGGCCTCCGCTAACAGTTTCCACTGTGGTCTCTCAGGAACTATTCGACAATACCACAGCGCGCCATCGCTTACACTTTGTGCCTACATCTTGGTGCTTTTCTCCATTTCCTTTGGTTATCGCGAATCATATGACGGGTCCATCTTCACTTTTCACATAGTTCCTGTAGGATAACTCTCGGTTTTCGCGCAGGAAAAGCCACTGGCAACCATAAACACAATAACTGGCACTTTTAAATATTTTTGTTGAGGATCTCACTCATCATAATAATCATTTCTGCCGAAAGACTGCTGGATACAGGCCTTCCCGGCACTCGGCATTCAGCGTCACCACATTAACCTCAACCTGGTTATCGGTCTGTAGAGGGAGGCTTTTCAGCCCCATCGACCACCCGTTCTTCAAGCAACTGAGATCTATGAGGCGTGAAATATTTTCATCCAATCTAATGTTTTCGATAATTCAGGTCGAACACTCTTCTGCCACGCATATTTATTTCGCTTGATTAACGTTTAAGCAAGGGCTTGTCAACTATCAACTGCCAAATGTAACCAGTGTAGCCAGATTTGACGAACTCCAAGTCGCCGAAAATTTCGGTTTTACATTTATAAAAAACTCAAGACGACCACTATTCATTAAAACCACGAAACATTCTACGAAACGTAAATTTCCATAGTTGCCTTGAACACCCTAGAATTTAATATCAACTTTAATGCGTTTGACACAATAATCATTATTGGTTCCGCATAAAATTTTTTTCAGCATTTCTATATTTTCCCAGTGTTGTCACGACTGAAGTATAATGAAAAAGAGATTAACTGTTAAAAGCATTTTGATTTCCAGTTATTCTTATTCCGAAATCGCCTAAAATAGTCCCATGGTTTTAGGGTTCCGTACCCAAAGGGAAAACGGGACCCTGTTACTAAGACTCCACGATCCGTCTGTCTGTCCGTCTGTCACCAGGCTGTATCTCATGTACCGTTATAGCTAAACAGTTGAAATTTTCACAGATGATGTATTTCTGTTGCCGCTATAACAACAAATACTAAAATATAACAGAATAAAATAAATATTTAAGTGGGGCTCCCATACAACAAACGTGATATTTTTAAGTAATGGTACGGAACCCTTCTTGCGTTAGTCCGACTCGCACTTGGTCAGTTTTTTTAAGGTAGCCTAATTGGCGATCAGTCGCCGATCGTAAAAATTGGTCGCCTCGGCCGCCCTTCCGAGTCTAAGCCTAAATGGCGAAATGTCGCCCAATCTGGCCACACTGATTATGTAACGTTGACAACGGTTTGAGAATTTGAGAATGATCAAATGTGTTTTTCTCAATTGTGAAACCCAATTGAACGTCAATGAAGGTTTTTTGTATGACATAAGGTATACTTTAGCATGACTTGACTACGTATACTCAAACCTTGCTCAGCATCGCAGAAAACTTAAAGTGCCAGATGATCAAGGGTGACAGATGCTTAAATCGAGATAAGCACATACTTACTTACCTCAGAAACCGGCCATTAGTAAAGCTACTTTGTGAAAATTTTTCATAACCACAGCTCTCAAAAACGGTGAACAAAAACAACGTGAGAAAACCGCCCATGCCTTAGAACCAAAAATTCGAAGACATGTGACATCCACCAACCCACACTGGGCCCGCGTGGTGGATTACGGCGCATTCCCTCTCACAGACTGGAGCCTGTGTCCCAGCAGTGGGAAAATTAATAGGCTGATGAGTATTATGATGAATATCAAAATAGATACGTTAATTTTATCAATGACATCAGAGTTTTGTTAGTCAACAATGGAATCTGATTGCAACGAGAATCGATTCATGTAATATCGATTCTATATTATATATCCCGGTGGTAACTTCACATCGCTCGGTGAGAACTTTGTTCCGACGTATAATACGATAAGCTGGCCCACGCTACAGAATTCACCGCACGTCCCAAAGCACATTTTCACATACGTCTCGAAACACGATAAGGGAAGTAACGAGCTACGGTACAAAAGACAACAAAAAAATATATAAACAAAACATCACAGCATATATCCCCCAAAAGTTTATGCACAGGTGGATCCACAATTCGCTTGTTATGTTTAAGCTCCTTTTAATAGAAGGTGAGTCGACTGCTATCAATCCAGAACCAATTCTGTCTTCAGGCTGCTGCTGAGAAATTCTAGAATTGCCAATTCATAATATACTATTATAAACGTGAAAGTTTGCAAGGATGGATGGAAGGATGGATGTTTGTTACTCTTTCATGCAAAAACTAGTGAACGGATTTTGATGAAACTTTACAGAAATATAGCTTATATTTCAGAATAATACATAGGCTATAATGTATACAGGTACTAACTTCTGCCAGCGGCTTCGCCCGCGTGAAAAGTGTTATCCCAAGTAAATTATTTGTACCGGGATGAAAAGTAGCCAAACTATAATCTATCTCTATGCCATATTTCATCCAGATCCGTTCTGCAGTTCTAGCGTGATTGAATAACAAACATAAATCCAAACACATATCTATCCAAACATTCACATTAATAATATTAGTAAGATTGGGTGAAATACTAATACCCAGCGGCAGGTGCCATCTAGTTTTGGTCAGCCATCTCGTGAATATGTATCCTTCGACTGCACAGCATGATTTTCTTCTTGTTTATGTCTTTTTAGTTCGCTTTTTAAGCAGTCGGGCTTTTTTATGATTTTATTAACTTCAAAATGTTTTCAATTAAAAGATAATAATTTAATACTTGTCATGAAAAATTATTGCAGCAAATATTGTTTTGATTAATCTGTGATTAATATTTTACAGTGAATTTATTTTGTTATCCATCATTTTAATATACCATCACTGTAAATCCATACTTAATGTTATAAATGTGAAAGTAACTCTGTCTGTTGCCTTTTCACGACTAAACAACTGAACCTATTTAGATGAAATTTGGTATGGAGATAGTTTGAGACTCTGTCAAGGATATAGAATAGCTTCTATCCCGATAATATATTCCCTTGGGATGATAAAACACCATTTACGCGGACGAAGCCGCGGCCAAAAACTAGTAACCAATAAATCATCAATAAAATCGAACATCGTTTTCAAATTACTCTGAATACTTTAAAAAATATATATCTTACATAAATTAATATTTCTATCATATCTGCTCGTTCAGGCATACATACTTTCATTAAAATTAACGGGGTCTGATTAATAACATAACACTTAATTTTTGGGTGTATTTATTTTGGATACATACATACACAAACTTAAATCTTTGTCCCATGAGGTAGGCAGAACGCCATCTGCTACTACCTTTACTCATTGTGCTTCCTTTTCATTCATACATCACGCACGCCGGTTGTCAGTACTTCGCACCTGACTTTTCTGAAGAGCGTCACCATTAAGATCTGTACATGTCCTTCTAAGTCGTCCCCTCCCAGCGTTTCCACTTAAGTTTACCTTGTAAATACGCGATATCCTTTCATTCATCCTCCCAACATAATCAAAGTAACTATCTAAGCATACTCTTTTAATTTTTTTAAGACTACATCTTCTTTTAGGTTCGGATTAATTTGCAAAACTTCAACGCCAATCCCTTAGTAGTCAAAACAACTGATGGTAGATTTGGTTTTATCTTAAATAATTCCCATCTATATCTCCATTTGGGCCGGTCGACTCCGACAAGTTTATTCCCTTGCCGGGTAGCGAATATGGAGCTATCTAATCTGATGTCAGTCATCTTGATGAATGCCGAGTACGGCGTGTATCTCAAGTAGTTATTACCAGATGGAGCGTCCTATCACCGGTTTGGGTACACCTAGGGTTAGCTCAAGGGATCAGGGTGACAGTTTCGTTGGAATTCAGGTGGGAAATGGAAAGCGTCTGTTTTTTATTATTAATATTTTAATATTTTAGGACATTGCTAGGTTGACGTTTAATCTTATCTTTGTAACGTATTCCTTCAGTATGATGTCAACTATTTATGGAAGATGTTTCAAACGGCATACTATTACTTTTTTACCATTTTGTAAACTCTCCACCACGGGTGCGTCAGCTGACGCTAGGTTCACTTATTCAGCATTAACAGTCTTTTTCAATGTTTTCACTGCTGAGACTCAGGCCTCCTCTCATAGATGAAGAGGGCTATAATCTACCACGCGCGCCCAATGCGGATTGGAAGATGTCACATGTTTTCAATTTTTTGCTGTTTTCATGCATGCATGAAATTTGAATGAAAAATGAAAATGAATTTGCATGTTTCCTCACGATGTTTTCCTTCACCGTTACTGAACACTCAAACTCGCTCTTGTTTACTAGTTCACTTATTAGTCATTCGAGATCTATTGAACAATATGAAAATCGATAAACATAATATCAGTAGGTACCTAAAATGCAGCGCTACCTGCTGGGCTATTTCTCTAGAAAAAGCTTCATTTTATCATTATAGCGGATGCAGAAATGATAAAATGTAAAGGATTGGTCACGTAACATTTTGATAGCGCTTGCCAATATCTCATACATTCTTGTCTTTTTGAAAAGCTATCGCTGATAGAATTTCACTTGTCTATGGTCTCTTACGTTCATCATCATCATCATATCAGATGAAAGACGTCCACTGCTGGATATAGGCCTTTCCACGCATCGCCATAATGACTGGTCCCGTGCGTCCCGCATCCAGCGGATCCCCGCAACCTTCACCAGGTCATCGGTCCACCTGGTGGCAGGCTTTCCAACGCAACATAGTCCGGTTCGCGGTCGCCACTCCAGAACTTTTCTGCGCCATCGGCCATCCGTTCTGCGAGCACTGTACCCTGCCCACTGCCAATTAAGTTTGTACCTACCTGTATCTTTTATATTATTTAAAAAAATCACGAATATTGTTTTTCCTTTTTATTCCCATTTTTACCAATTAACGCTACATTAATCAAAATAAATATTGAACCTTGTCTACGCTCATTATCCTATTAATGACGAACTAGCAAGGAAATTTAAATAGCATTCCGTAATAAAAATGCCAGACGCTATTACAATAAGAGAACAGACAAAATTATTCCGTTAACTGACCTGTACCTTGGCATCGCAAAAGGTACAATACAGAGAAGCAGTTAAGGAAGACCAACTCCGTCCGCTTCACGGCCAGAAATTCGAATGAGAAAAAGAGTTTAAATATTTGCACCGAATATTAAAAAAAGGTCCGCACGGCAGCCATGCGAGACAGAGTCACAACGCTGGTTTTCAGTGACTGCCAGCGGTAACTGGATAACTTCGACCAAAGCAATATATAAAATATATAGTCAGTTATTCAAATAAATAAATAATTAACGATACAATAATAATGATCAAAAGGAAATAATACTTAAAATTACAACTTCCCGTTGCGCAGCTAACATCATACGATCATACGTGCAGGGAAGCGCACTAGCGAGCCCGACTGGCATTTGTTTGGATCGCCGTATGTTCCCATTTATTTCTGCGTGCACCTCTTTTTTTAAGTTATATGGAACTGGCAGGACGATACGAAGGACATGACGATATGACAGGACGGTATGGAAGAAGAAAACGTGTTGCGCTGACCCCAAGTAATATGGGACAAGGGCAGGAAGATGATGATGGAGCTGGCCTTCTACACCTATCTATTCTGTGACAAAAAGGTAGCATTCCGAACCTAATTAGAATAATTTTCTGACTCACGGAATTATTGATGGAAATATTTCGTTCTGCTTGAATTAATTTATGAACCAATTTTGAGGTTAAGGTACCTACGGGATTTTTTCGGTATCAAAGGTATTGGATTGGTGATATTTTACCTTTAATCTGGGTTAAAAAAATTCAAGACATTTGATTATTAATTGAACTTAATTTAGTGGGTTTTTAGGAACAACATAACGTAATTTGAATTTAATTTTCATTTTTCTGTAGAACATTGCTTGGTATCTCAGCTCGATTTGGATAATTTCTTTGTTCAATTTGTAAAATATAGTATAGGGGCTTCTAAATACGACTCAACCAAACTGTACTAAAATATCAAGCGTAGTAAAAATCAGATTAAAGGAAAAACTCCATTAATGGTTTTAGCGTCAACTTTATTAAACAAACGGGCGGACAAAAACTAACTGGGATTTAAAATGAACCATTGATTTCAGACAATCACTGCCATTTATTTTGCCATGTACAATTTAATAAACCAATGTTTCACTATTTTACAATTTAGAGTATGTAATATAAATATTTCACATTATATATAGTACCTTCAGACTGTATTTTGACTTTTTGGACAAATCAGATTGGATGATTAAAGTTTTTTGTGTTTAAAACAATTTTCATATTTGTATTTAAAACATACTTTTTTTATAGTCAATATTTATGTAAGTTAATTTACAAACGCGGAGGAGCTCGTGGCTAAATAATAACAGCCGCACGGGTCGATCTTCAAGGTTAAGCAACGCTTGCCGAGGTCGGTCCGTGGATGGGTGACCATTTCAACATACCGAGTTTCCTCCGTGCCTCGGAAAGCACGTTAAGCCGTTGGTCCCGGCTGTCATTTGAAGATCTTTGACAGTCGTTACGAGTAGTCAGAAGCTTGAGATCTGACACCAGTCTAGCCAAGGGGTACCGTGTTACCCAGTTACTGGGTTGTGGAGGTCAGATAGGCAGTCGCTCCATGTAAAACACAGGTACTCAGCTGAATCCGGTTAGACTGGAAGCCGACCCCAACATATTTGGGAAAAGGCTAGGCAGATTGATTGAATTTACAAACGCGCATTTAAAAACCGGCCAAATGCGTGTTGGACTTCACACAGGGTTCCGTACCAAACCGCAAAAAAAAAGTTTGTCGTAATAGAAAAAATGAGGCAATTTCAAATAAAAGATCAGGTTTATCAATATATTGGTATTTTTTTGTGAAATTTACGTAATAATAAACATTATCACCAAATTTGAAGTTTTGATTTTGAAAAAGCAAATGAAAATTTAAAAAATCTTCGGAACAAAACTTTTGTAAAAAAAGCTAACTTTAAATAAATAATAAATAAATAAAATTCTTTATTTATCTCGACATCAAAATACAGTGACTATCTTAACACGTAACCTTGTATGGAGAAGGGTGTCTGAGATAGGTAAGGCCCTGTGTTACAGATCACCCATTTTTTATATAAAGGAATAATTAATCATGAAATAATTTGTGTGTAGTCTTTACAAAATCAAAATTTAAGTTTATTGTAGAATACAATTAAATTAATAATAAAATTCAATGAAAATTAAATTTAAAGAGAATTAAAATCAAAATCAAAGAGAAATGAAATATAAAAAAGCAGCGAAAAATTTACAAAAGAAGTAACATTATCACTGAAAGTATGAACAAACAAAAAGTACCTAAGTAACAATAAAAAAAAAAAAAAAAAAAAAAGAGATGGACGTGGTTTGAATGATTGTATAAGTGTAATGTGTGGGTGTAAATGTGTGAGTGTAAGAGTGTGAGTGGCAATGTGAGTTTATGACACTGGTTTTAACATATTTTCCGTGGAAATGTAGTCAAGGTTTAACAGCCAATTTCTTAATCTCCTTTTACAAAGCTCTTTTGTGTGTGTGTATATAGATAGTTTATTATTAATAGAGTTATACAGAAAAATACCAAGAAAGCAGAAAAACCTTTGAGAGAAACTTGTGTTTTAACGGATGATTGGACAAATATTGGTTGATCTTCTGTTTTGTGTTAGGAGATCGGGATCTAGGGGTAGTTCAGAGTGTTTTTTTTAATACCGTCATGATAATGAATAATTGCCGGACTGTAAGTACTTAGCAGTGTTGATAAAGTTCAGAGGTTGGGTATGGGTTGGGAAAAAGCAACTAACTTTTAATATCGCTCTTTTGGCTCTTTCTAGATTGATCATGTATGATTTAGAGGAACCGCCCCATGTGGTTATACAATATGAAATAGGTGATTGGCATAATGCGAAGTAAACTTTCTTAAGAACTGAGGAATTGGAAATATGTCGTAGGTTTTTAAATATATAAAATAATTTGCGTATTCGTTTAACAAGGGATTCTTTTTGTTGTTGGAAGCTGACTCTGGAATCTATAATTATACCAAGATATTTAATAGAACTAGTTTTAACCAAGCCAGGACAGGAACACTGGCTGATATTATCACAAGATTGAGCTTTTAAGTCGAAATCAGGTTGACCTTGCGGCCTAAGTGAGTAAATAATAAATTTCGTCTTATCCACATTTAGGATTAGCAAGTTGTAATGCAGCCATTAATAGACGGTCTCAAATCCTTGTTGAGCATATGGTCTAACCTCATCCCAAGTGTTAGTATGAAATATCAAGGCAGTATCATCGGCAAACGTGATAATTTTCCCGTTTTCCAAACTGATATTACATAACTCGTTTATGTAAACTAAGAATAATGTTGGGCTGAGGGTACTGCCCTGTGGAACACTGTATTGGTTAGGAAGTTCATCGCTAACCCAAATTCCTATATTCGTTTTTTCTGTTCTGTCAGATAGATAGTCTGTGAATAGTTGCAGCCGCAGACTTCTAACTCCCATAGCTTCGAGCTTTTTAATCAAAATGGGAACAGATACTGTGTCGAAAGCTTTGGATAAATCTAGGTAAAGATTTGGATAAGGCTAAGGTCTTCTTTTTATTATCTAACTTATTAATTATATGATCTGTTAATTCGTGAATGGCTTCAGCTGTTGAACTGCCAGATCGAAATCAGAGCTGAGATGGAGATAGAAGAGAGTTTTGTTCAAGATATTTAGTAAGCCTGTTGTTCATTAATCGTTCTAATATTTTTTACAATGTTGGCATTATGCAGATTGGTCTATAATTATTGACACAATATCTGTCTCTTTCTTTGAATACAGGTACAATTCTAGAAGTTTTGAAGGCCTACGGAAATATTTCAATAGAAAAGGAGACATTGCATATGTACAATCGGCCAAAGCTACATCTGACCACCGTAAGGACTATTTCTGCTTGCAGGGCTCGCCAGCTAAATTAACGCCGACTTATACTCATCAACCAATATCAACGCAGAATCGGGTGACTGTTTCTCTAGTACCTGTCAGGCCCCTTTTGTTTTTAATAAAAAAAGACTGCAAAAAAACAAACAAGTCAATCGGCTATGGTCGACGCAAAAAGGGTGGCAACAGCTGTGGTCATCTTGTGCACGGGATTTTGTTTTCAAAGTGGTCAGATATAGCTGCGGCAAGCTACGGCGTAGCACTGAGCTTGCTACTATTGTGCAGAGACAACACTGTATCAGCAAAATAGAGAAACTTGTCAGCTATTTCAAAAAATCAACAACATCAAAATAGCATTGTTGATACTATTGTAAGGTATTTATATGAATCTTTGAATATACAAAGTGATATTCTATCAGCGATAACGATCGTCAAAAATCAAAAATGGACGACGAGACTTTACGACAGAGTTTGTGAACCAAGTGATTCACAAACTCTGTCGTAATAGTTCGAAAATGCAAGTGCATTTTCGAATTATTTAACATCGTTAATACCTACTGATACCTACACACATACATAAACCCCAACAAGGATGAAATAATTAACGTCAGTTTAAACTTGGAACGTTGACTAAGGTCCTAGCTATAGCTGTCAAAAACGGGCGTGTAAACCTAGTTTATAAATAATGTAAACGTGGTTTTCACGCCCGTAGTAGGTACAGCTATACCTAATCTAAATACATTTTATATCATACTAGCGGACGCCTTGCGGTTTCACCCGCGTAGTTCCCGTTCCCGTGGATATACACGGATAAAAATTGCCTATGTTACCCGAGGATAGTGTAGCTTCCCAAAGGTGAAAGAATTTTTGAAATCAGCCCAGTAGTTTTTAAGTTTATTCGTTACATACAAAACTACAAATCTTTCCTCTTTATAATATTATTAGTAATTAGTATTAGTAATTAGTATAAAAGTATAGATATAGATTTATTACCTTAAAGCACTGACATTTATTGACTCTTAATTCATATTAGCCATAGCTAATCTGAGGTATCGCAAAATATTCACAACAACAATATAATTAAGGGAAAACCCGCCCACTCACAACATAAAAAGTGGAGTTTGACATATCGGAGACCTTACACTACACCAGTGCCTCTTGCGGTGAATTCATACGCGGTAGCCCCCACTGACAACCATTTCTAGTAATCAACAAATTCAATTAGGTAAGAAAAAGCTGAAGCTGAAGCTACAGGACAAATATTATTCCGATTACAATTTATAATAACTCGCCGTAAACGACCACTTGGAAAACTTAATCGTCCGTGTAGTTAGACTAATACGTTGATCCATTACTTTTGCCGAATAATTTATTTCGTTGCTGTAGCGAATTAGTGTGATTATTCCTTTAAGATTGATGGAGACCACATTTGGTAAATTGTACATTGGTCATGGTAATTTTGGATTAGAATTGGACTGTCGTAATTACTATTGGAATACCAATAAACGTAGATTGCAATAGTTACCATTATTACGTATTCATTCACTGTATTTTCTTGATATTAAAATCTTCTTACTCTGAGATGACTTTCGGACCTTTTGAGCACAAGGGTAAAAATGCGTCGTCACGTTGATCAGTCCCTTATGTCTCGTACCCAGGGAACCCCTGCAGTATTCACAAAATCATCAGTGTACTTTAGGCACCAGGCCTGCCGTCGCTGTGTTTTTCGGTACGCGATCACCTTTGCTGAACTGTTCAGCCTCATCGACCATCCGCAGATATCTCATCATCAATTCCTACTTATCACAGAACCTCCTTTTTGAGGTCAGTTAAACTATTTTCAGTATCTTTTTGAAAATATGTGACAGCAAAATAAACCTTGGTAAATAACTATTTTATAGAATCATGAATTCGAAATATTTAAACCGTCTCCTCAAACTCCAAAGGAATATTCTATTAGCAAGACGTTCTGATATTACTAGTACAGCTTACTCTAATGGCCGCTTCTTGTGCATCTTATAGGTTTATTATATATTTAGGAGTCGTTCATTCACAAAGATTTTAGCTCTAGACTGTTCCAGGATATCAGAAATGACTATATGAATCCTATCAAGTAAGATTCCCTTAAGTTACGAGTATGCAGGTATCTTGAGGTTATGCTTTGATTAAAATTAATAGCTCTTTTACCTATCCTAAATTTTAGAAATAAAGTTAAAATTATTTCGTAAACTCATTTAGGATTAGCTTGAGGAGCTCGTGGCTAATTAATAACAACCCCACGGGTCGATCATCAAGGTTAAGCAACGATTGACGAGGTTGGTCCATGGATGGGTGGCCATTTCAACATACCGAGTTTCCGCCGTACCTCGGCAAGCACTTTAAGCCTTTGGTCCCGGCTGTCATTTGAAGATCTTTGACAGTCGTTACGAGTAGTCAGAAGCTTGAGATCTGACACCAGTCTAGTCAAGGGGTGCCGTGTTACCCAGTTACTGGGTTGTGGAGGTCAGATAAGCAGTCACTTCTTGTAAAACACTGGTACTCAACTAAATCTGGTTAGACTGGAAGCTGACCCCAACATAGTTGTACAAAAGGCTAGGCAGATTGATTGAAACTCATTTAGGACTAATCGATTTAAACATCACATTGAAAAATACAAATAAAACAACGCAGGTGTTATAATATCTTTTCACGACACTTGGTTGACTGGTAAAGAGTGAGACTGGAGAAGTGTCAATAAATAAATACAAAATTTGGAATAGTACATCTTAAAAACCAAAAAACGAATCAGTGACATTTACGACAGCAATCAAACTGAATAATTATTAAATAACTAATTCGCACATTAAATATCGCCACGATTATTCACTCTCTTCGCATTACACAGTAAAGCTAGATTTGGATCAAAACATTCTTTGCCACAAGATCCATCAAAGCAAACCTGTATATCTCTTATAATTACCTCTATATCTTTACAATGATGTCACAATACAATGCTAAATCAGACGAGACGCCATATTTTCTTGAACTCTTCATTGCAAGCAGTTTTCGACTTTGTAATATCCACACAGATATTATCGCATCAGGGTTGGCCCGCTAAAACCACAGTATTTCGCGGTTTTAATCTGCACTCGGAAACTAAAAACGGGTATTTTTTTTTGTATAGGAGCTTAAATTATTCTGCATCAGATGGATTACTTTATCGGCACATTAAAATAATCCTAATCCGTACTTATACGAATCCGAAAGAATATCTGTTACTTAATTACACCTATATAAGCCACTAAAGCACTCATAATGCAATTTAACGTTGATAAGCTAGGGTCCAAGGTGGAGGACCAAAGATACTAAACTATATAAAAAGGATGAGGTTTTCAATTCAGACGTTTCTATTTAAAAAAAAATGTATTTTATAACTCCGTCATATATAAACTTGCAAAATTGTTTTTTTTTTAAAGAAATTTATTCCAAAATGGTCCCATTTAAATTTGGTAAAGATCTGATAAAGAACTTTGGAGATATACAACAGAACTCTTCAATAAATGACTGCAAATCCCTAGGGATTGCTGCAACCGCATGTCTGCTTATTGTTTAAACCATTTCATAACATACCATCACACCAGTACGCTCTAAACGGATACGCAGATGTGTACAGTTCACCCTGCTACACTCTCATTTCACTGGTTACGCTCAAGTTACATGCATTGCATCACGGTGTGCATTATAGGTACCTTACTAACTTGTCCATTATGTACCACTAAACAGTGAAAAATAAATAACCTTTTAAAAAAAAATACAACCGACTTCCAAATAAAAAAACACAACAAAGTGCAAAATAACTTCAATTTCAGAAGACGTTGTCAAAAAACGAAGAAACGAAAACAGGAACACCGGCTTCCGAAACTTTGGTGGCAGAAGCTAGTTTTAAAAATACTTATCGTTTTTTTTTGTTTCCTTTTTTTCTGGAAACTGACGTTGATTGAGTTACCGGTTTTTTGACTCCGAAGACAGTAATATCGTAATTGCTTCTTTACACTACCCTTAATTTAATTTTCCTTCAGTAAATTACTAACTCAGCAAATTGCAACGTGAATATCTGAATAAAACATTTTTAATCGCCATTTATTTGCAAAGTAACTATACCCGTTCTTATGTTCAATGTTAGTCAAAATAGAATGGCATCTTTTTAAAGAATGTTCTTCGTTAGCAACGTAAACAGTCCCGTTCTTAGCTGAATAAATTTAAGTTCGACTGGACTTTTAATGAATAATTAAATAATCTGTATCTTGGATTATTAAGTTGTTCAATTTACTAACTTAAATTATAAAGACGCAAAAAGCTTAAATGAAAATTAGATGTATTAAAATAAATTAATTCTAAGTAAGTACTCACAAACAAGAGCAATCTGTGTTTCGCTTTGTTCCTAAACAGCTTAATAGGCTCATTCTAACATAAGAGAGGAGTTGCTTACAAACTCACCTACACGCCAAATTATTTCAAGATAAATCCTATAATAGACGAATAACTACTCATTACGATCTGATAACCTGTTTCCTAGTCCCCATTGTTGTAATAATTGCCGGCCGGCAGCGGCACGCAAACAATGCCACCGATTATTATCGCGATACTCGTGAAAATCTCATTATCGTCAGATCTGACGTTATTCTTCGTACGCCCTTTGTCCCTATGAGCCGCAACATAGACTACGGAACACCACGCTGGGAGTGATTAATAGGCGGCATGCTAATTACTAGTACTATAAATGTCTGTTAATCATTGCATAAGGGATTTAGATTAAACTTGCCACACAGGTATAACTTGACCTGGATCCGTTATCCTGTAGGACATTTTTTTGTTACTTTCTTGCTAGCGAAGCCACTGGCAGGAGACTAATAACTAACACTACTACAACTATTCGTGGCCACGCAATTTTTTTTTTTTTTTTATCTTTAGGCTAGCGCTTGAACACTATCTCACCTAAAAGCAAGGAAACAATAATATAACAAAATAAACGATAATCAATAGCAATTGCGCTGGGCACACATTTTGGCTATCAAAGCCATAGTATTCGGGCGTCTAAACTGAGTACTTGGAGAGGACGTGCCAAATGCAATTTTTTTATGCTATAATTTGACAGGTTTTCAAGGTGAAGTAGAGTTAGACACGTATATTCAACTTTAAATCCTTAGTTCAGAAATCGGTGGATAGTCAGAATGTGAGTCTGAGTGACTGTCACGAGCCGTCAACATCTATGACTAAACGGTGACATGCACTGACACGCTAAGATTGTGCAGAAAGTTTTGACACTCCAGCAGAGGCCGCCAAGGCGCCTCGGAAGTCTATGGGCTGCAATCACGTTCGCATCACAAACAAACCCGGATAAATGGTAGGTGATGCGGTTTTATTACTGTTTGTGAACGATTGGAGTGTCGTTCAGATTCGTCAGCGAATCGTATACGCAGATGCGTGATAGATACGCAGCTATTCTTTTTCCTTGATGGGGCAATCGAAGGATATCAAAGCTTTGTTTAAGAGGTTCTAGGAAGCCGTTATGCGTTATTTAACCTGTCTGGCAAGGAACTGGAGCAACTAATGAGAAGGAAGTCATTATGATTGTGCATAAAATCGAGAACTTTGCCTTTATTATAGATGAAGAAAAGCAAGATTCGAAACACCAGTACGAGATTACAATAAGCTTACCACGATTCTTTAATGCAATTTACATGAATTTGATATGTATTTGACGTAGACAAAACCTCGATATAAGACTACTATCAAAAACAAGATAAATCTGTAAATCGGATTTCAATAAATAAAAATACCACTTGTTATTTAAGAAAATCTCATTAAATACAAGACAAGCAATAAGGATACCAAGAATACCATAGCAAGTCTCGAAGTAATTTCCTGTACCTGCCTTCATTTCCCGACTCCAAAAATGAGGAGAATTTCTAAGGAATTTTCAATTGAAATTGACAATTTAGATAAATGCCTCGCCTGCTTAATTGTGATTAAAACGGAGCGTTTGGGAACTGGAATTAATGGAAGCAAGGTGTCAAGGTTTACTGCAAAATTTAAAGAGTAGGACACACTGCAGGTTTGTGATAAATTCACATTAAACAAAAGCCGAATCCAATCCAGGTAATAAACAAAATTCTTCATGAAAATCGTTCGTGTTATGAGCAATATTTCACTCACTAAAATTCATAACAAGCTGCTACTCGTACCGAGCGAAGGAAAGACTAGTAAAAAACGTACCTTTTATTACAAATTGCCACGAGACAGTTGAAAGGGTTGGACCTCATCTGGCAGCACGGAATCGCCTTTTTCCGTCGCCCTTTTTCTTTCTGTCGCTTAGAACTGCCATTTGCTAGACCGAGACAGAAAGCATAATGCGATAGCACGCGGTGGAATCCTCGAGCCGATCGGCATCACGGACAAAATGCAATGGTCGGCAGGGAGACTCCGGAACGCTGAAGCGCGCGATAGCATGCTGTCTCACTCTATCGTACAATGGCGCACGCGGCCGCTCGTCAGCTCAGTGCAGCCTGATCGCCTTTTTTGTCTGCGGAATGCGACAGCGCGCGTTCGCATGCGGCAGCATACTGCAGCACGTGGTAGCACAGGCGGAACAAATGCGATTCCGTGCTGCCAGATGAGGTCCAACCCTTATTCGCGTTTCCGATCTCCATCCATCACTAGCCTAGAGCAGTTATCGCATAAAATTCCAACTACCCCCTGACTCACTGATGCAAAAACGCTTTCAAATCGGGAATTTAGATATGACGAGAGTAATTTCCCTAGTGACATAAAACACAGAATAGCTAGACTCTTTTTTCACGCTAAATTGAACTAAAAGGCTTTCAGTAGCAGACGGAGCAGGATGCGGCCGACGCCGGACTTCCGGCTTTATGTGCTATATATGACTTTACATGCAGAGTTTTTCTCCCTCTCTCTCTTATTTATAGTTCCATTGGGTGAGAACATAAGTGGCGAATTTTGCTGAAATTCCGCTCAACGCACAACGCTCTGAAGGCTTTTTAGGTCTTTTTGGACGCCTTTATTAGGTACACGGGTAAGCTAATTAGATAAGCGTATAAAATTGTTTTCGGCATTCTTCTACAGTGTTCTTTTGAGCGGAAAGATGTTTTAAAATTGTCCCGCAGTTTTTGGAGCCGCCGATTACTTAACGTTTCATCATCATCATCATTTTAATGTTCACTGCTTGAACATAGGCCTGCTCTCTGCTCTCTGAGAGAGGTTATGGGTCGTAATCCACCTCGACGGCCCATTGTGGGTTGGTATTTGTCACATAACGTTTGTGTCTTCAAAATCACGGCTTTCATTTATTGGAAACAGTTTGTTTTTGCCTCTTTTTCAACAGCCTTCTGACGGCTTGGTTAAACGTATTAAAAATATGTGTCGTACTGATAGAGGAAGAATTATGTCAATAACCAAAGTAATATCATTAACTGATCACATTTTACCCAAAACTTATTACCATAAAAATTTAACTAAACAGCTAACCCGAGGTTTAACGAGCGTAAAACTGAACCAAATGCGAAGTTATAATAATGTAGTTTAGATCGAGTTAGTTCAAAAGTTCGTAAATGAGCGGTGCCGTGTTTAAGCCGAATTGATGTCATTATGTGAACGAAGGTAATCCAACTATAGCAATAGCATAAACTCCTAATTGGGCAACGTAATATTGCGATACAGAGAAACTATGAATAAATTGCTTGTCCTATAGGACTACCAAAATCAAGGCAATTATAATTTAAATGGAAATAAATGTAATTATCGTTTAAACTATGAAATATTTAAACTAGACTTTTTTAGATTTTATTCTGGAACTAAAAGTTACTAATTTGTTTCCAAATTAATGCAAATTCCATTCGTCTCGCCATATTGACTTCTCTCATATAAATTGCAACAATTTAAATAAATCATCGCATCAAAAATCAACATGAAGCGCTTGCTGCTGATATTCAATTTAATAAGATATTGTCATTTCATATCGGTGCATCAAAGTGAAAGGTTAATTTAAAAAACGTTCATAAATCAATTAATTTATATTACATTAAATTACGCCATTACAAAGCACTGTCACTATTTGAACAGACACTCTATTCAAACATTCCTAAAATAATCCCTATCGAAGACTAAACATGACACAATGTTTTGATCAGATACCTATGTTTTTGTCAGCTTCGTATTTTCACCCGAATAATTAGTATTCTGCTACTGTTCCGGGGGCTTATTGCATTGTTAGTCAAATTGACGTACAAACACCGAGATCGGTGTCAGCGGTGGCATCATTATGCTTCGTACACGATTCGATAGCAGATTTCTTTAATACACTCATCAGCACTATTCATCGTCAACCACTAATAGGAATGTTTCCTGGGTAGAAAAATAATAATTCTATTTAGTCCGCCAGTGAGATTACTTAGTATTATTTGCTTCACCAAATCAATAAAAATTGACAAAGAGTATCAAAGTTCAGGAGTGAGGGCGTGTGACGTCACAATACCAGTTTAAAGTGTACTAACGGGATGACGCCACACGATAGTTCAACGCATAGTCGTCGTCACTTTATGTTTACGTGTGAAAAGAAAACATTCATGTCAAATATTTTTTATTAATCTACCTGACAGACAAAATACCAATTTTCAGTTAACATCCCTATTATGCCTAAACCTCCAAACAAGTGCATTTTTCCGCATTCTTTTTTTGTTACAAATACCATAATATTACTGTTAATTAAAGAAATAATTTGTATTTTTAAGTCGACGAGATGTGAAATTGTTCTTAATGACTGAAATATTTTCGGACATTTTGGTTAATAAACCATTAAAAAATTAATATTAATAATAGGTGTTGCTTCTTCTTGCTCTTGTGACTGTTCCTAAATGACCCCAGGCTGATAAAAAATTTTGTTTTTCCTAAAATGCCCTAGACTTCGAGTTAAAGGTCGGATACTTCTGAAGAAGTAGAATCTGTGCCCCAACCAGCCGCACAAATTTGTGAGGTTCGTCTTCCTGACTTGGTCGCCTCTCTGCCGTGTAAACGAATTCCAAATTATAGTTTTGTTTTGTTTTGGAATTCAAAGTTATAAGATTATAACTTGGAAGTGGTTTAGAAGAATAAATATAACTAAAGGGATATAAACTAAATTCTTTCAATTAAATAAAGGTTGTGTGAGAAACCCTTTACACTAATGTATAGAGTATTTAAATCAAAGACCGAATAGTGGTCGCGGATAATGAATTTACATTCATAAGTTTTTACAAACAGAAGTAACTAATATGGCAGAGAGTTTTAACTCAGGAAGTAACTGGAGTTGATTAGTTGAACTACTCTACAGACAGCCCCAAAAGCGCCAACCCACCATAATTTCATAGTGTTATCACTGGTAAGAAGAAATTATGAAACAAACTTGCCAGTACACAATCCTGTCTGTTAGCCATAAGGACTATATTAGTAAGACAATAGTGATGTTTGAAGTTAATTAGACAATGGGATTGCAAAGTGCATTATTTACCTAACGGAAGGGAATTGGTAGGAACGCTACGCTTGCTTTGATAAATACATTTACTTGAATTACGTTAATGAGTTCATTGACAATAGTCTAGATTTCCCACCCAAGTGACGTGTGACCACCTGTACAGCAGGTACGTCGTACTTGTAATGCTGGTCCTAGGACACAAATCCTTTGAAAAGGCTTTGCAACGGTCCTTGCAATACATGTTTCCCTAAACTTAAACATGTCTTACGCAATCCTAAGACAAGGACGGTTTGTGCCTAAGTGCCTTTGCCATTGAGCGAGACATACTCCCAGAATTACTGGACGCGCACTAATAAATAGCTCACCCCCGACCTAAACACCCTTTATTAATACAATACAAAACTAGCAAGCCTACCGTAGACTCAGTCTGATGCAGGTTCGCCACAATTGCTTGCTATATGTCGAAATGGATTAAGTCATCACTTCACACTTCTTTAAACCTCCCAATTTCGAGAGTGCTCTAGAGAAATTGACAGCTGTGCGACGTCAACAACGGCGTTTTTCCACCAGGCACCCATCGTGTCTCGTTAAATATTATTTTTATTCAGATATTGGCCCGAAAGCCTGGTACGATTTAACGAGACACGACTCTAACATCCATTAAAATGATCATACCCCAGTGTGTGATGTTCGGCGATGACAACCCCCATTAGTTTATAAGTGTACATACATCAAGTGCAATGCAGTGAGTCCCGCAGTCAGACCTTATAAAAGAAACAGTATATTTTAACAACTAACATTTGGTTGTCCTACGTGCACAATTAAGAGCGGCCATATTTAGCCTATTTTATACAGAAGTGAATATTAGCGGTTCCACCTTCCATGTATGTAATGTCAGTTAAAACTCAATAAACGTCCATAGTCAAATGAATAATTGTTTAGTGTATAAATTATGGATTAGGGTATGAAAGTGTGAAAGAAGACTTCACCGCTTCCCTAGACCAAATGCTAGAGAAAAATATTCTGCCAAAGTGTGGTTTAGGAAATAAATACAAGGTATCGCCACGCTAGAACCAAAGGGTACATTAGTGATTTGTCCCTACCTATGTAATATAATGATTAAAACTTACCCACAATCATTCTTCACTCACTCACATGAAATTAATTCAAGATTAGACTAAATTATAACTAACTTAATGGTTACCACTCGTTTCTACGATAGCTACCACGTCACCACTTTCGATTATTCGTTCCAAAGCTAAACCCTAAGTATCTCTAACACTGTAGTATCATGACTCGTGCGTCTCCTCTCTCTGCCCAAAGCTTAGTGTCCCTTCAACCAGCCCGTCTCCATTTCATCCTAAAACTACTTGCTTTCTCTTCAGTTCAGTTATTTTTTGCATTTCTTAATCGATTTGGGACTGGTTCGTGTTAGATATCGGATATTTGAAGACTTGTTATTTTATTTCATTGGAATATTACTTTTGTCTTGACAGCTATTACATTGGAAGGCAATTTATGAGTCTCTTTAAAAGGTTTGGTGTTGGTTTATCCTTTTAAAATGTATAGTGTGCCATAGTTTATGACGCCTGCCTGTCGGACCGTACTTTAAACTCGAGTGTTTGTGTCTCAATTTGGTCTGCACATGTGGCGGTAATGCGCAGTTTTAATAAATAATATTCGATAATTAAATTATATAGATAAATGGCGTGTAGTCACACTCTTCTGCGATAAAAGATAATCCACCCATTACGTCTCGGATCAACAGCTGTGGTACGTTTTGTCACTCTTCAATAATGGCTTCTTTCAGCACTTGAACGGTGTTTGGAAAATAGAAAAACAAATAATAAAATACGTTTTTTAAATTTAAACCTAGCTAGATCGATTTATCGCCCCCGAAACCCCCTGCGTACTAAATTGCATGAAAATCGTTATATATATACATATTTTATAATCTGAAACTCGCGCACGGCTTCAATTCTTGTATATACATATATACAAGAATTGCTCGTTTAAAGGTATTAGATAGATTAGATTACTATCTTCTGCTAGTAGCTTCGCCGAGTGAAAAAGTTTTTATTTTTCCAAGCGAGCGTTTCTTTGTCCAGGAAATGATCTATCCGTGGTCTAGATACCGTAAAAAATTATCTAATAAACTGGACAGAATAACTTTCGCATTTATAATTTTAAATTATGACTTTGCTTCGTACACGTTTCGAAAGCAGATTCGTATAAAAAGTATTATTGCGTTTAATAAAATATTTTATCATTGTACGGAGTTTAATAAAATAATGAATTCTCACGAAAATATCTTAAATTAAGTTGCTCAAAGTTACACACAATCATGGACTCTGTAGGGAGTCTTGGATTTGTGATGCAAATCTAAGGTTCAAGAACACCTAAAAATTACCAAAACAATTCGCTGAAAACTCTTTTATAAATGCATTATTATTAAGCAGGTCAGTTGCTATTTTTAATATCGACTTCTTCCTGTGAGTGACATCGGTAACTTGCAATATCATATGGACATAACTTGATAGAACCCCTTTGTGCGATTAATATCATTAAATATGATGACAAAATTAATCCAGTTTCAGTTTTAAGGTAGTCCCTTTCCTTCTTTTTGTTGCAGCGGTTTTTGTGAAATCCGATTATGTTAATAAAGTCAACAATATCTCTGGTAATCTTTATTGTCCAAAATGAAACATAAAAGACGTAATTTCCACGGTCCGTCTCTCAAGCTTATTCAATAAAATGAGAACCGTGTCCCTTACTAATTCCTGAAAAAGAACAAGATGAACATAAATCATCTTACGAGTACTTATCTCAATGTACCAAATGTCTTGGAAGTCTACAAAAACCAAAGCTAAATAACTTTCAAGTTCAAACAACCTTTCAGAGCAAACTGGAGACAATTCTGAAATAACGTTGATACAAAACATCCTTCAACAAACTTGTAAATTATAAATTATGTCTTAAACACAAATTTTCTCTATAAACACATAACTGAGTCTCAGCTCATATGAAATAGATGGAGAGGATTTAATACACGAACAGTTTCAATGATACCCTATAATTTACACAGTTTACCTACGCGTAGTTCCTATTACAATATAAAATGATTTACACAGTCATTATGCCTCAACCTATAGCTCTAATAAGACCCTAATTATCATAAATCTCAGGATATTTACGAGTATGTGTCTCTGATCTTGTCTCTGGTCTCTCCCTCTGATCTTCGACTCCCAAATTCTGGTATTAACATAATTATATAAGTATAATCTGTATCCTGAGCTTTCAAGTGTAAGTAGAGTTTCGACTATACGGTATCGAACATACCATTACTTCTTGAACTATTTGGTAGGCTGAATAATTAAACAACGTGTTCACGGTACTGAGTTTAATACTGAACTGACACATAGAAATAATTATACAGATACCGACATTACACCTCCACCACTAAATTTAAGCTATAATTAACTGATACATGGGGATCTTAATTACTAACAATAAGTACTTAATACTAAACATACTCAGACCCATATCTAATCACGGGTTTTCTTATCCGCTTAGGACTTGACTGTGACAGTTCTGGAAGTGGTGAACAGAGTGTAGTGGTGTTACTTGCAATATCGTTTCGTACGACGGGCGGGACCACGTCTTGAGTTGGTACGTTATTTTGTGATTCTACTGTTTGTTCATATTGCTGGTCACTTATCGCACCACTACTCTCGCTCTCATTCCCCATTTCCTTCACCTGCGGAACGGCATTCTCACCCCTTATTGTCGATGATTCGCCCGTATCAACCTTAGGACAGGCAACATCCGAAAAACGCGATCTACGACGCATTTGATCTATATGACGTTTCATTAATTGACCGCTATCACTTTCCACTATGTACCTACGGGAGCCATCTCTATTCCGTATAAGCCCTTTAACCCATTTGTCTTGTTGGCCAAAGCCTCTCGCCCATACTGAATCGCCTTGCATAAAATCACGCTTGACCCCACCTGCATACTGTGCCTGGCTATCTTGTGCAGAACGTACTTTGTCCAGCAAGGTTTGATCGTTCCTTAACAGATCCAGACGTGAGCGTAATCTACGTTTCTGTAGCAACATGGCTGGGGTTTCCCCTGTAGTGCTATGTATAGTGTTTCTGTAGATTAATAAGAAGTTTTGGAGGGCTAGATCTACATCAACGTTATCCCTATACGCTTTTTTAATCGTACGCTTACATAATTTGACGGCGTTCTCCGCTGCCCCATTCGAAGAAGGATGGTAGGCTGGTGAGAAAGACTGCTTAATACCATTGCTTTTAAAAAAATCCGAAAATTCCCTACTTGTAAACGGAGGACCCTGATCCGAAACTAGTTCCCTCGGAAGCCCGAATCGCGCAAAAGTAGCTCTCAGAATTTTTATAATGGCTGTTGCATTTGTTTGTTTAGTTTCGAAGGCCTCGATCCACTTCGATGTCGAATCTACCAATATTAAAAATGTTTTACCCTTATACGGTCCTAAAAAATCAATATGTAAGCGTGTCCACGGTTGGAAGGTATACGGCCAGTGCTGCGGCGCATCTGCCTCGAGCGCGCACGTCTCGCAGGCGCGGCACAGCGCCTCCACATCGTCATCGATACGCGGCCACCACACGTAACTTCTAGCCCAGCTCTTCGTTTTAACTATGCCCATGTGGCTACAATGTAACTGTTTCAATACCGTCTGCCTCAAGGACTCTGGTATAATAATTCGGTAACCCCACATAATACAACCGCCCTCAATGTATATCTCATTCCGCTTATTGAAAAATGGTTTTAGCTCCTCTTCGCTACAAAAATGCGGCCATTCTGATTCTATGTAAACTTTAATTTTAGTAAGTAATACATCCCTAGCCGTAGCCTTACTGACATCAGAGTTAGTTATTGGCAAAAAGTTTTGCCAATAACCGGCTGGCGTTAGCTGTGACAGTACCGCGCCCACCCCGACGCTGCTGGCGTCCGCCGTTAGTATAAGTGGTAACTCGGCCGAATAGTGCATTAGGACTTCACTACTCGTTAGCATGGCCTTAACTTTTCCGAATGCCCCTTGACATTTAACATTCCAGTCGTATTTCGACCCCTACTTTAGCAACTCGTATAGAGGTGCTAGTATTGTACTTAATTTTTTTATGAACTTTGCGTAATACATAATCATACCTATAAACGACCGGAGTTCTGCTACGTTCACGGGTGCCGGCGTGTCGACAATTGCCTTTACCTTGTCTGGACTCGTATGTACGCCCTCTGCACTGATTACATATCCTAGATAGCTAATCGACTTTGCAAAAAGGTCGCATTTCTCCTTTTTAACTCTTAAACCATACTTTTCCAAGCGTTGGAAAACTTTATGTAAGTTTTCCAAATGTTCACTTGTCGATAATCCTGTTATTATAACGTCATCTAAGAATACCCCTACTCGCGGTAAATCTGCAAACAATTCCTCCAGACGTCGCTGAAAAATTCCCGGACACGATGACAGTCCGTATACGAGACGATTGTACATAAATAATTCTATGTGGGTATTAATAACAGTATACTTCTTAGACTCATCCAAGAAAAATTGTGCATAGACCTGTGACAGATCAATTTTACTGAATCTTTGGCCGCCGTGCAAGCGAACTAGTAAGTCTTCTACACGTGGTAAAGGATAATGATCAACCTCTAAAACTTTATTTAACGTCAACTTGTAGTCTGCGCAAATTCTTATGTTACCGTCCTTCTTCACTACTGGTACGATGGGCGTCGCCCAGTCGGAACGCTCGACAGGTGTAAGTATGCCGTCACGCACGTGCTGCTGCAGAGCTCGCTCCACCGGCTCGCGCAGCGCATACGCCAAGGGTCGAGCGCGCATGAACACTGGCCGCGCCCCCTCGCGCAAGTGAATGCTCACCGGCGGGCCGGTGAAGCCGCCGAGTCCCTCCGCGAACACATTATAGTATCTGGAACTGAATTCCTCTACGTTAAACTCCTCGCCACACAATTTATTTACTGACGTTAATTTAACAGTCGGTAACTGAATACCTAACTCTAACATCCATTGCCTACCGAGTAAGGCCTTTTGCCCTTTCTGATAATGTATAAATCGATCTTTTTAACTTTATCATTATACATAACTGACGGTGTTATTACCCCCACAGGATAAACTAGCTCGCCCGTATAATATCTCAAGACAATGTTACATTTGCTAATTGTTAAATCACTGCGGCTATCTGTTGTTTTCGATCCCATGTAAGATTGGTTCGATACTATATTTGGACACACACGCCGAAAATGACCCATCTTGTTACACACACGACATACGTAACGGCCGAATCGACAAGTGGACGTTTCATGAGCTCCGCCACAAGCTTGACATTGATGTCAGCGCTCTGATTGTGCCCCCGCTGACGTCGACGGTGCCCGCCGCGCGGCCAGGGCTCCCGTGTCGTACCTCTTGCATACCGCGTGGCTGTCTTCTCCCCTGCCCCACTCGCGGTGTCCCTCCTTTGCCATCTTGTGCCTTCTATTGCTAGACAATCGGCCGCTGTCACCTCCCCGCTTGCCCTTTTCTGACCTTGAACTACGGCCGCCGCATCTTTTTCCGCTGATTCTAAGCTAATCGCTAAGCTATAGGCTCTCGAAAAATCTAGCTTAGGTTCAGCGAACCGTTGGCGAATCGTCTCACAGCTTATACCACATACCAACTGGTCCCGTAAACTTTCTTCGAGCCACGCCCCGAAATCGCATGTTTTGGACATTTTCTTGAGAACAGCGATGTATTCAGCTATTGATTCGCCACCTTGTTGAGTCCTCTTCCTAAACTTGTACCTCTCAGCCAGCTCACTTGGCTTGGGCTGCAGATGTTTTCCCATGATATCCACTATTTGCGTAAACGTCTTTGACTTTGGTTTGTCAGGTGTGCACAAACTTACTAATAGTTCATAACTTTCCGCGCCCATTATCGTTATTAACGTCGGTACAAATATTTCACTTTTCACCTCGTTCACTATGAAATACTGTTCTAAACGTTCGATATATAACCGCCAATCGTCTTTATGCACATCGAATTCTGCTATTTTCCCGATCGTCATTACTGTGCTTGCTATTAATTTTCGCACGCCGAATACTTATATTTTTTTTTATTTTTGTCCTCGTCGCCACTGAACTATTTGGTAGGCTGAATAATTAAACAACGTGTTCACGGTACTGAGTTTAATACTGAACTGACACATATAAATAATTATACAGATACCGACATTACACTTCTACTTTACTGTACAGTACAGTATCTCTACAGATTTTCATTTCACGGAATGCTCTTAAAGGTGCGAATGAGTGCCTCTCAATGTGTTTATACACCCACTCATGGTCTGACCGCGGCTAATCCTTAACCACAAGCTATGTAATCACGAGCCACTCTATTCCATCTCGAAAACTTTAACAAACACTGTAATATAAAACAAATATAAGGTGACAATAAATTTAAGGGAACTCGCTTTATTCTGTTTATTATGCAGCGTAATATTTGCGTTTCAAATGTATGTAACTAAGCTTGACTCAGACTTGTTTGTATACGTATCGTATCAGTCCCTTTCTTTGAAAACTAAGGAGGCCTAACTTTGTAGAAAATTCTCCATGGTTGTAACAACTTGCTTGGGATGATAAGCAGAAATTGGTACAAGTAACAGAGGTTAATTAAACAAGAATTTATGTTACTTTCGTAATACTTAATGTGGGGTAATACATGTAAAGAAAAGATAATAAAGTTAGTACTAACCTTAGTTTGAGCTACGTACCTGTCTTTTTCAAGAAGTGCATACAGTCGCCGTAGCTCCTCTCCATCACTTTCTGAACTATCCGAGTGAAGGACCAACCTGATATTTATAATATTATCTTGTATTGTTTCGTGTTGGCTATATTAAAAATCTTATGAGTGAATAAAGCTTACATTTGAACACTTCAAACATTTAAAAACAGACAATATCAGTAACGAAACCTGTTCATCAAAAGGATTTTATCTACACTCATAACGTAATGTTCCAAATATGAATTCTAAAAATTTTGTATAAACATGTCCTTTTTTATTGTGGATAGGTAACATTTACAAAATAAACATTACAGTGCAACATACACACAGCTTTTTCATTATCTATGGATGCGCGCGCTTCGCAGTTATGCGCAACAGTGCTGCCAACTTGTCTAAGCGAAAACGCGCTGTTAGCTCTTTAAAAACGCCAAATACAATCAAAACGCCCAATAATTTGAGACAGGGACTTATAAACGTATTTTTATTGATTTAAAATATGTCATATACAAGAGTTAATACATTATAGTACTTGTTTAGTGATAATAAAATAAAATAATAACGTGTTAATATAATTATTTCATAACATAAAGGAAATAAATTGATTCACCATCGTCTGATTTATACTGACAATTACTTCTGCCGCCGATTATATGGTTGGTCAGGTAGGTCTTGATCAGTTTTGGACTTGAATTTATATTTACCTGTGGATGAAATTTGCCTCAACACGTCGTTTAGATGTTGATAGTTTCGAAATTACTTTTTTTTAAAAGAAAGTACAAAGTTTCAAAAAGCGCTAGATTTAGCGCTAGGCGTTAGAACACGCTATTGAACAAAAAAAACGCTAGATCTGGCGCTGAAAGCGCTAAGTTGGCAGCACTGATGCGCAATGAGTATGTAAATTGCCCGCCATACCACCTATTTTTCCGTTTCCACTTTTGTTTTATTTCGACTGTATGAGTGAAAGTAAAATATTGTGTAATATGCAACGGCTTATAATTAGGTACTAAAACACTCGTATGATAGTATTATCACACTCAGCTTCGCCTCGTGTGATAATACTATCATACGAGTGTTTTATTAACTCCTATTATATGACCGTTACATACACTACTATTTTAAGTATGAAGGACAGCTCCGAAGGTATTACTCATGTGAGGTAACTTAACCATTTTTATTAAAACAACACTGATGTTAATAAAGCTAAAATTTTGGTAGATACAATCATGATAACTTTTTTTCAATTAAATTTCAATCACTGCTGGGCAAAGAACTTGCCCACATCTTTTCAGCCAACTTTACCTCCTGCCTACTCCAGTCAATCCGGCAGGAACGAGTCGAATTACTTACACAACTCTAAATAAAACAATGCAACAAAAAGCTCCAATAAAGAAACTTTCACTCAAATTGGAACTATTTCAAAATCAATTTCAACCAGGAAGACGGCGGCACTAAACGTTTGAAAGTTTTTCTGTTGCCAACATCAGCGTGGCGGTTCAGCAACAAAGGCGGATAAATCGGCCGAGAATACCATGCATTGTATTCGTATTAAGTGAGAATAGACGACGATATCCCTCGGAGCGACAAAAGCATCCCACTGTTCAAACATTGATGTAGGAAGCGTAGATAGAGCAGACAATGAGCCGATAGACGCCGCTGTGAATATTTTTGCGAGTTTTTATCAGCTGAAAGGAAATATAAAATGTATCAAGTACTTATCAACGTGTGGGAGTCGTAAAAGTGACTGAGAATAAGGGTTACGGGTTTTCTACAGCGTTTTATTTATCTAGTAGCACAACAATTACTCTATTCATCAGTGGGTCTGGCAATCTATCGTCTGTTTACAGTTATCAGTTTGTCCTTCAACATGTTTTCATCAACTTATTATTCTTTTTTCGTGTTGCTAATTTAGTCTTTTGCAATTTTAAGGACATGATTTCATCAACATCTTTATTTCATCTGAAAGACGTCCACGGCTGGAAGTAATTAAGCGTCGCCAGCATCTATATTTTATACAATTGTAATGGCATCAACACCGTTTTATATTGCTTGTTTGTTGCGGGATAAAATGATATTCCACCGTGCTAATAAATCCCTAACGTGCGTTTTAATATGTTAACAAAAAACCGGCACATTCTCTGTTTATTACCGTAAGGTCGTCAAAAAAATTATTAATCTTATCAAAGCAATTACTTAATGAAGAGCTTGTCTTGCTCCACTTCCTTGTTTTATTTTGATTCCCTAAAAACTCTGCAGTTTTCAATAATCTCTCTTTTTTGCCCGACGTGATTAATGCGGGATTTTCCAAGGGCCACGTTCCATCCCGGTCTTATATACTTTGCAAAGCTTCCGATATCGCAGTTTTAATATAAAAATACCAAGAATAGTTCTATTGCATGGCGAAGGCCACTTCTAACACAGATAATTAATAAGCCACCACGACTGCTTATGGCTTGGTGGCAATAAATAACAGTAGTCTGAATTTTGGTGTAGTGGGCAAAACTGTCAGCACAATTATTACTTCTGCAGATAAATGTGGAAGTAACGAGAGCCCGCGACTGGTCTTCCATCGATGGACCGACCAGATCAAGTCTGCAGTAGCCCATTGCATGAGTGCACACGAGTAACAGTCGAAAGAAAGTTATGGCGTTGCATCGTGAGGCAAATCAAGTCACCCCGAAGTCTCACTGCAAAAAGATGACCACGACCGCTCAGCTAAGAGTGTACCGAAGAAGAAGAAGATAAATACTTAAAGATAATTTTATACAACGCACATTGGCACAAGTTTTCGAACCCTTACCATTACAACCTAACAATAGTAAGCTTCAGCTCGTCAAGCTAATAATTATTATACAGCCAATAAGAGCGAAGTGGTTTTCCGATTGCTCATAGACTTAAGTTGTACACTAATAAGACTTCGAAAGCCGTTCGTTCGAGTGTTTTGACTCCTGAGTGGATCGACTCGCGAGATAGACATTTGGAATTGAACGCAAAAGATTTCCTTTTACTGGCTGCAAATACCTATTTTTATATTTCCTCAAACATTGAGGAAATATCCGGGCGCGTGCTTATATATTAGATGCCTGAATGCGATCAATGGTTTAGACACAGAATTTATTGATGGAAATATAGATTTCTAGGTGGACTGTATGTTTTTAGTTTAAGGTTTTTCATCATCATCATATCAGCCGAAAGACGTCCACTGCTGGACATAGGCCTCGCCCAAGCGTCGCCACTTTGACCGGTCCCGCTTGCATTTTCGACATGGATTCGAGTCATCGATGACAGAATGCCAATTTGTCTTGAGCCTCTGGCACATGGACTTATAAAAACTGGAATTCCATGGCTTATAGTAACAAAATCGTCAATTAGTAAAGAAAACACCTTTAAATAAAGACAAAAAAAAAACATAAAGACTTATCCATATTTTCTTTTTCCATGTACTCACAATGTGAGAGAAACGCTGAGACTCTGGTGGATTTGGAGCTAATGCAGCCGATGCTGGCTGGGCAGTGGGATAGATCTAACATGACAAAATCACCCGTTCTCTCGGCAAGTGGGGATCTCAGTAAATCGCCAGGGGAGTGCTGGAATGGTTTGTTGGATTTATAGACCGTCGTAGTGTAACTTAAGTTAAGCCGATTAAATGGTTCCTGTTATTTGTTTTGCAATAATTAAATTTTTGATAAATAAAAATAGTTTTTCCTTGTAAGACTTTCAAAGAAGGCTTTGTATTGTTCACAAGTTGATTGTTCCAAAATGTTCACATTTGATCATTTTTCGACAATTCTCAAACATTCACAATTCTCAACCATTCACAATTTTCAAAAAAATCGACGCTGGTGAGCAATTAATTGCTTATCACGTTCTACATTAAAATTGCCTATTTAGAATTTAATTATAGAATATATATTCTAAGCAGTGACCAAACATCTCAGAGATTTTTATAAATAAGCCCCATTATCACTAAGTTAATTCTATTGACAAATTTCCATTATTGTTTAAGTACTAATGATTGACTGAATTTCATTCACATATGGATGCATTCATCGTCTTTCCTATCCGAGAGACTAGTATTTCGTCTAAACAGTGCTTGTGTATCGCTCCAGTGTCCCTTTGAGCGACCTAGCATAGACTCACTTTGTATCATTCGGGTGGTTACTGGTGAATGTTTATTTAATAATTTAAAATAGATGGCTTAGAATAGTCCCGTGTTCATTTGCGAAAGTAGTAACTAAACTATAAATACAATTTATAGATAGCAGTCTTGTATCTTCCAATTAGGTTTATAAAACTTCATATCGTCATTTTACTGAGCACTTGATTTGGAAAGTTTGTTTTGCTTTTGTGAGATAGTTAAAGAAGGAAACAGAACATAAGATACTACGCCGCAACAAGCCACATAACTTCATCAAATTGTATAATACCGCCACAGTGGCAATAAACAAAACAATAATTCCAAAAGCGGTTAATAATAGCTGGCATAGCACCAACTTGCAAAACGGTCGATGCGAACCACTTTAGGTCCGAAGTCTCGCTCTAGTTTGTCGTCTTAAAGCCGTAAGACAACTTAAGACATTTTGAGCGCACTCCTATGGAGAGCTGAAACTTAAGATTGTAAGTTTAGTTAGATAGTTATAGGGTTGTGAATGTAATAGATTTAGAAGTCTGTACAAAAACTTCTAAATCTATTACTTCCACAACCCTCGTGATGGTGACGTGGTCGTGAATTGTTTTCCAAGAAAGCTAAGTAACGCACTTGTAAGTTACGGTGTAATGCACCAGATTCAAAATATTTATTTCAATTCTTTCATTTAAGGACTGTTTTGAAATGTCCGGAGCTGTCAGTCAATTAATCAGAAATTTGAAGCTTGATTTACGTTTCAATACGCTTTCGCTATACAGAGGTTAAACGAAAATTGATCACCAGGTTTACTTAAATTACTGCATGGGCGGTGGCGATCTCTCGCGTCCGTCCAGGGCGGGCCACCGTACCATGGCCTGAACCAGGCCATGGTATGGAGCCAGACGGTATGGGAAGCTGTTTCCTCCTTCTGCGAAGCAGTAATGCTTGCGAAGGAGGAGGTTAAACGCGTGAAGGAGACACAACGGAGACGCACCCCGCCACCCACGCTCCTAGCCACCACAGGAGACGCCCTAGGCGGAAGGCGCAAGCCGATTTCCGACCACCATAGACGTCGGCTTGCGGTCGGCGAGTAATGGGTAGCTCGCCGTCCGATAAAGACCAGGCCCGAGTCGACGGCGCGTAGTGTTCCACGCGTGCCTCAAAGAGATGTCTGCAAAACTGACGGGGTTCGTGAGTGTCTATGCCTGCCTGGGTCGCGGATAAATTTTAAAAAGAGTTACTGCGACCCTGGCTCAAGCAACTGAAGGAACACGGGTTGGTTTTAGTCAGTAAAAGTCTGACACGCCCTCCCGCCTCATCCGGAGCGGGAGAAGTCATTGGATGATTCCACATACCCAAAACAAAAATGCTTACTTACTGCGTGTTTCTTTCTACACATGACATATAAGTTTGTTACAGGGTAAGGTAAGTACATTCAATTCAATTATTTGATATACCTGTATACCTTACTTAAGTAAGTAAGGTGTATAGGTAGGTATATCAAATAATTTAAAGCAAAACGTAACTAACATGAATCCAAAATATTAAAACCCCAACAGAATCTCTGTGTAAATAAAAAGCAAAACAGTTTAAAGTTTTAATAGAAAAAAGTTTATTATATTACTGAGAGAATTTCAAAAAATATTTTTGAAACTCTTTGCTCCGAAGATGCCGCAGCAACAAAAACAATGAAGTTTTGCAATACCGAACTCAATTACCGAAGTAATAACAGTTTATACTACTTTCTGTTTGTGGGTGTGTTTTGGTGAAATTATCTTTAAAAAAAACTTGTCAGGGCTCGGTGTATTTGTGTCGTATTATCGAGTTAGCGGGTTGAGAAGGTCAGAAAGGCAGTTGCTTTACGAAAATACCGCTTTAGCTACAAGTCTCAAGGGACTGGAAGCTGACCTCAAAGTAATTAGAACAAATATTTTCTTAATGTCCCTCGGCAAACTTCGTGTTTCGTATGTTGTCGGATTTCTATAAGTTGCCCTTTGCACTTGGTGCAGACCGGACCCTCTCAATCTATTTGAAAGTATATAGAGTTGTTAATACTCTTTTAACATCAGCATCATATCAGCCGAAAGACATCCACTGCTGCGAAGCGTCGCAATATTGACCAATCCCGTGCGTCTCGCATCCAGCGGATCCACGCATCCTTCACCAAATCATCGGTCCACCTGGTGAGAGGCCTTCCAACGCAACGCAACGCAACGTGTTTTGGTTCGCGGTCGCCACTCCAGAACCTTTCTGCCCCATCGGCCATCCGTTCTGCGAGCAATATGGTCTACCCACTTCCACTTAAGTTTTAAGTTGGTACTCTTTTAACATAAAGTAATTTATTAAAAAAATGGTATAGCTCTATATATTTAACACGGAAATCAAAACAAAACAACAAATAAGAAGTAAGTTCTGAATTCACATGGTAAATCTAATAATTGACGGACATGAAAATTAGCATTCGTTTGTATTCGGAAATGCGATGATTGCCGAGGGACAATAAGAAAATAGTTGAAATGATTATAGTTGAGAAAAGACTATTTGAACTCAGAATTCGAAATATTTATCAAATTTTAGAACAACGAAATCTATTTCACACACGAAATAGTTCAAATTCCATGAATTTGTATTCATGGAATTTGAACTATTTCGAGTGTCGTCACTTAAAAAAGTCAATACTAAAGTCGATATAGGTTAGTGACGATGGATGAAAAAACATTATATTTGTGTATGTATTGAATTTTAAAGTCGAAATCCTACATGGGGGACCAGGAGTAGGATGATAAAGGATTAAAATACTTATTTCACATCTGCGTTACTCATGCAACTAAGCCTTTTCTTGTCCGCAGAAAGATATGAGCAAAAAAAAACATGGCATAAGTGCTTTTCTGCCTGAATTAACTATTTAAGTATGTTACCTATATGTTTTTATTTAATTTCGCTTAATGCTTTTAATCAAAGGCAATTAAAAATTTATTTGCTCACTCAAAAAATAAATAAATCCAAACGCATCCTCATGGGACCGCACTTTATTTATTTTCGACCACTTCTCTGTCCCGTAAGTCGATCGCTCACAATGGGCCTCATCATAAAGCTTAAAATCACCCAAAGGGCAATGGAGAGGGCTATGCTCGGAGTTTCCTTGTGTGATCGAATCAGAAATGAAGACATCCGCAAGAGAACCAAGGTTACCGATATAGCCCAAAGAATTTCCAAACTTAAGTGGCAGTGGGCAGGGCACATTGCTCGCAGAACAGATGGCCGTTGTGGCCGAAAAGTTCTAGAATGGCGACCGCGTACCGGAAGACGCAGCGTTGGAAGGCCTCCCTCTAGGTACCTAGCTCTTGTAGGAGCGACGGCCTAGTCAAGGCTGCGGGCGTCCGGTGGATGCAAAACGCACAGGACCGATCGGTGTGGCGACGCTTGGGGGAGGCCTATGTTCAGCAGTGGACGTCTTTCGGCTGAAATGATGATGATGATGAGCTTCGCAAAATTATTTAAATCGGTGTTCATGAATATGCCAAAAAACATTTACCTATATTTATTATAATTTGTTAATAACTTACTTAATTACTGACACGACCAACATTAGGTAAAACAATTATTGCATACATTAACTTAAAAGCTGAATACTATCACGGCTCAGTAAATTACATACTGAGCGAACACTCTGTCGAGCTCGCATTTGTTCCAAATTGGAATCCCATCAAGTGCTCAAATTCATGTTATTATGACGTAATACAGCATTTCAACGTTAATGGAATTGTGTAAAAGGCTGAGCATTATTCTAAACACTAAACCTGGCATAATGTTAATGTAGGTTTATTAATTGTTTGTTAATTTCAGTAAATTATAGAGCTGCAAACATTTATAAAGTACCAAGAACTAGTAGTTTCCAAGTAGAAACTATGAAACTTATATAAACTTATGTTTCGTCAACCTTCATACATATTGACCTTTCCTGGATAAATAACCCCGGTACCGATCGGGTGGTGGTGTAGATAACTAATATTACACAGAAATACTACGGCACAGTATGTACTGTTAAGTAATGGGCAGAAGTTCTAAACGCCCATTTTCTTTAATCAGTGTATACCCTAAAACCAGAATATATCAATGCTGTTTTGCAGACGAAAAGTATACCTTTAGCTAGTTAAGTTAGTATGGCGATAGTCTGTACTACGCTGAATTAGTTCCAAAGGAGCTATGCATATGTAGTACTTTCTATTTATCACAAAATAAATGGCAGGCAGTCATGGGTACTACCAATGTGAATTTAAACTTGAAACATTGAAATTGTTATTTCAAAGGTTTAAATTTTCACTGGCGTGTGTAACGTCGCATTACCATGTCGATGACGTGGTCACGTCTTTAGCATGTCGATGAATCCATAGGTTTTGTCCCTAAAGGCTAAAGAAGTTTTCACTTTAAAAACTTACTATCCCAGCAATACTCAAAATATACCTACCTAGTAAAAAATATATTAACAAACAGCTACAGTACTCTCGTAATAAAATCTCATAATCTCGGAAAAAGAAGTCAGAACATTCACCTTTTTTAATTACAAGCGCTTTAGCGTATGCGCTACAGCGCTGAGCGAATTCACAATACGTTTTAGAGCATAGAACTTCCACGAATAGAATTCTCTCGTAAAACACATTTAAAAGATAATAGCTGGGATAGTGCCTATCTAAGTTATAGTCTCCTGATTTAAATGTCTAGATTTAATTTTCCTTATACTCGTGAAAAAAGGTTTAAAATAACAAACTTGGAAGAAGAACCTTGCTTTACTCGGAATTTTTTTTATCAGATCGCCTCGTCTTTACTTCTAAGAATTATGTTCGTTAATAGAAGATGGATTTTCTTTTCTATAAAACTGGGACAACATTTTTGAGAATATATTTTATCAGTTTCATTTTCTATTTGAGAGTGGGCTACCTCAAAATACTGCTAATCCAGATGCCATGTGGTGATTATAGTATTATCACTATACGATCAATTTGTTGTAATAGTTTCTGAGAGGCTTAAAAAGGATTGACATCCGTCCCCATACCAAATTCATTCCTTGCCGGAATTTGTGCAAAACACATATTTTATATGCAATGTCGAAAACATTCCACAATCCGTCAATCGGATCCTTTTATTTTAACGTGTGTCCTCTCTTAAATTCACAGCGCAGTTTTAGTGTTCGTAAAATATATTGTGCAAATCGAGTACTACGACCTTTTCTAGTATATCAAACCACATGAAAAACGTATTACTGATTAATTAGCGCAGTATGACTAAAGTCTAAGACTATTTGGAATCAAAAAGTCATTGTACAGTATATAAAAGACACCCATTTGCTAAAAGCTTCCACAAGATGAATTGCCGAACAACAATTCTTTTTTCAAAATATTCAGGATGCCCAATAATGTAAACCTGCCCTTCGCCTAGGAGCGTGGTACGGTGGCCATTAGGAGATAAAAACAGAGACACACCTGTAACGCGGTGCAGTGAAACCTCAGCTCGACTGCGCCCGTATTTTGCCGTAAAATATGGATACCCTACCGCTTCCATTTTGTTGGTAGGCTGTACCATATTATTATTCTGTGCTTTGCTGCAAGCAACTTACGTAATCTTTTTATAGTTTAAATTTTTTATATATAATGCTACTTCGAGGAAATAGCATTTGGAGCTTGCGTTTTTCGTCTATTAAAAATATAAGCGACTCTTGAAGTGAATACTTTTTAAACATTGTCAGAGCTACATTTGAAATAAGTTTTACTACACATTAAAAGACAGATAGATAAGGCAAATTATGGAAATATCTTCACCTGTTAAACTATTGGGTTTGAATCATTAGCATACAACTGAATTACATCGCAACTGAGGCGGGCCGCGATGTCCTGTCGTATGGGAGGCATCGCGGCTGAGGGTTGGAGACCGCGGCGGTTGAGGAGTGCCGGTATTGTGGTGCGCCGCAATACCGGCACTCCTCTCCTGCCTATCTCCTGCGACCAAAAAGTGGTAGGTGGCGGAGTCACTGACCTGACACTTCACAGGACCAAAGGTGCCGTACACGGGGTCGTCTGGGGCCCATGTGCTGCTTTGGTCCCTGGGGCGGGCACGGCGTGCAATGTGTTCTGGTGCGCCGGTGACCGGTGATGGACAGCCGCGGCGGGTTCTCGGATGAGTGCTAACGTGTGTCCATGTTCCCGCCATAAGCGGCACAGGAGGACACCGTGGAGTTTTAGTGGGTTCGATTCCAACATATCTTCTTCTCTTCCCTCCGCGCGCTCGCATTGGTTAGCGGTGATCTGTTCGCCCCTGTTTTTTATTGCAATTGTCGTGTTCCGAAATTTATTTCCGGCTTGTGATTTGCTGTCAATTGTGTATCATTGTGATAAGTGCTGGTATCGTAAGTTTTTAAACGTGTTTACGTCCGTTATTTAGTTGCAATTAGTTAATTTCGTCAGCTATCGGTGAGTACATTTACTTTTCT
Organism: Orthosia cruda; assembly: GCA_964057195.1. Lineage (NCBI taxonomy): Eukaryota > Metazoa > Arthropoda > Insecta > Lepidoptera > Noctuidae > Orthosia > Orthosia cruda. Next base: position 21,498,971 of record OZ059829.1, on the reverse strand, counting down.
TGACGTGTGGGTATATCGAAATAATTGTATCTATAAACTAATATATATAATATATATTAGTTCAATTTCCAAAAGTAATTATGTTATCTAACAATGATGACCCACCTGATCGTGGTGGGGAAATATTATTCCGCCGAATAAATAAACCAAGGTCGCCGACGTCCTCCGCTAATGCTAAGCGTTTATTTAGTGAAATGTCTCCTTCTTACATTTCACTCGAAGATAGATCTAAGCGAATGCAAACATCAGAGTCAATTGTAAGGTCTTCGCTGATATTAAATGTCACTAATGTAAGCAATGACGACTATTGTGATTCGGTTACTCAGGCGTCTGCGTACCTGTCTAAAATTAACGATCTTGTCAATGACCAAGGGTCCCGCATTAATGTTGCAAATAAATCCGCAATTATGGACATGACTCAGCGCATAACGGCTATTGTCTCATTGCTAGCCATAAAATCATCCGCCAACGAGACTAAGTTGGCCAATACGGAACGCGAATTAGAAAAAATAAAACATAATACCGGTGTCGATATTGCCAAGTCTGATGTCAATAATGCCTCATATGCTGACAAATTAAAACTTCGTTTACCTAAAGTAGTTCCACAAGTGAATGCCCGTGCCAAACTTCCGTGTCTTGTGGCCTACCCCACTGATGAGTGTTCAACTGATTTCGCAACTTCTTCCGCGACTAAACAAGCGCTCATGAAAGCAATAGATCCTAGTGACGGCTTTCAAATTGTAGGTGTCAAGAAGGCTGCGAAGTCTGGCGTCGTGTTACGTGTCGCTAACGATTTACAAATCAAAAAGCTGCAATCGGTCGATGCCATTAGGTCCGCTGGCTTGCGACTTGAAAAACCAAAAGGCCGTAAGCCTCGTATTTTAGTTAAAGACGTCCCATCCTCAATGGAGGAAAGTGCCTTTTTGCATGCGTTGTACTGTCAAAACATTAAAGACGAGTTGTCATTAAAAGAAGACTAATTTATTAAATCAACAAAAATCATACGTAGGCGTTCGTTAGACAACGGTCGGAAATGGATAGGCATTGAACTCGAGTCCGCGGTCCGGAAACATTTAGTCTCGACCAAGGATAAACTGTTTATTGATTGGGCGACTTGCCGTTTTATTGATGATGTCGATGTAGTACGTTGTGCACATTGTCAACAGTTCGGTCATGTTAAGAAACACTGCACTATTAAATCACCTACCTGCGCTAATTGCTCTGAGACACATGAAACCAAAGACTGTCCGCATAAAGACAATTTAAATTATATACCGTCTTGCGTGGCGTGTAAACGCTCTAAGAAACCGTCTGACCATCGATGTGGATCACATGGGTGTGCCACTTATAAACTTAAACTCGAACAACTTATTCTCAACACCAACTACTAAAATAATGGATAGATTAACCATAGGACAATTAAATCTCCACAACGATAGGGTAGCGACTTCTGAACTGGACAAACTAATTATCGATTATAACTTAGATATCGTGCTTGTTCAAGAACAATATCAAAACGCGCGTTTACGTCACAAAGTAGTACAGTTGGATGGCAGAGCACGAGCTGGAATTTACGTGGCGCATTCTTCTAACTTCACAGTAACGTCTTTGCGTAATCTAATGACACCCCATTGTGCCGTTGCGGATGTCTCATCGTCTTCTTTTAAAGTTTACGTTGTGAGTTGCTACTTTCAATATTCAGACCCTGTTGCTCCTCATATACATAACCTCCGTCACGTCTTGCAGTCGCTCGCGGGCTGCAAAGTTATCGTTGGCGCTGATGTTAATGCGTCATCATCACTCTGGTATGGCAAAGTTCGGTCTACGGATTATAAACGACGCTGCGCTGTTGAAGATTTCATTGCTGAAATGAATCTGACTATTCATAATACCCCTGACGCACTACCAACTTTTTGCAGCCAAATGGGCGAATCTTGTATTGACGTCACACTTTCTAGTGCAGACGTACGCTTGGATAGGTGGCGTGTCCTACCGGACGCGTCTTGTAGTGATCATCGCTTGATCGTGTACGAATTTGTTCCAGTTTTTACTCAGGGTACGTCACATGTCATTGGTAACTTTAGGTATAAATGTAAGGGTGCGAATTGGGAATTCTTTAGCTCGCTTGTTGCGTCTCACGCCAAAGACTTTACTCTAGATGGGCTTTCAGCTGAAGAAAGTGCTGAAATTATGTCAGACACCTTCACTTACTGTGCTGACATTGCCATTGGTCGTGGATCTTTTACCAATATACGTAGATGTGATTGGTGGTGTGACTACCTAACTGAACAGCGTAAAAATTATCGCCGAGCGCGTAAACATACACAACAAGCTTAAAAAACGTAAGGTTACCGGTGACCCTCTTTCCATTGCGTTAAATACGTTTAGAGTTGCCAGGTCCCGCTACAGAGCATCGGTGGAAAAATCAAAGGGTAATTTATTGCGTAAAGTAGTAGAAAAATTAGGTAAAGAAGGTCCGTGGTCTCCTTTATATCATGAGTTTAAAGCCAATCGATCAGTCGACCTCGCGTTTGTTCAGAATATTAAAGTAAATAATAAACACACTACCGGTATTGAGGAAACAACTGAAGTTTTGCTGAATACTCTTATACCTGATGACGTACTAGCTAATGACAACGAATACCATCAACAGATCAGAGCGTGGGCAGCTGTACCACCTGAATCACCAGCGTCAGACCTTCCATCCACTGAAGAATTTATTAACGTTGTCAAGAGGTTACCACTCAAGAAGTCATCAGGTGAAGATAAAATATCTAATCGGATGATTATAGAAGCGTGTAAAACAGCCGGTGATGCGATTTTAACCGTTTACAACCGTTGTATTGCGGAGGGCGTATTTCCTCGTATTTAGCGACGCGGATTTATACGAATAATCCCGAAAAGTGGCGACAAACCCCCGGATGACCCGAAGTCGTACCGGCCCATAACATTACTTCCATCTTTGGGAAAACTCCTGGAGCGCCTTATCGTTCTACGGTTGCTACCGGACGGACCAAAATGTCATAATAATCAATTCGGTTTCACTATTGGAAAATCTACCGTAGACGCGGCCCTTACTGTTAGGAAAATAGTTAATACATCTGAACATAAGTATGTAATTGGGATTTTTCTAGATATTTCTGGGGCTTTTGATAACGCATGGTGGTCAATGCTATTACTTAAAATGAAAAATCGAGGCTGCTATAGAAATATATACAATTTAGTTTACTCTTACTTTTTAAATGGTTCCGCGAAACTCAAACTCGGCCATCATTCTATGTCGAAGTCTCTCACCATGGGATGTCCTCAGGGTTCGGTTATTGGTCCACCTTTATGGAATTTAGGCTTTGATGATTTCCTCGCGATTCCGCTTCCAAGCGGCTGTTCATTAACCGGTTACGCGGACGACGGTCTTCTGCTCATTCAATCAAGTACTCGAGCTGGACTCGAGAACTTGGCTGACACTTGCCTACGATTAATATCTCAGTGGGGCGATCGTAACCGCCTGACCTTTGCTCCGCATAAAACTTATCAGCTCATTTTGAAAGGTAATCTTAAATCGTGTCCTACTATTAAATTTAATAACGTTCCGGTAAAAAGGAAGCAGTCCGTGTGCTATCTTGGTCTTGTGTTAGAAAGGAATTTTGCATTTATCGTATATAAAATCGTCGGTGAAAAAGCAAAAAAGAACTTCTATGCCTTAACGAGAATATCTAAATCTACGTGGGGTCTGTCTTTTTTGACTTTAAAGACTATTTATGGGGCTACTTACTTGGGTTGTATCTGCTATGGGGCGCCTGTTTGGGCTGATAGGGCCACAATAGGGGCGGTACGACGTAAATTACTTCAGAGTCAGCGTTTGGCTTTGATATTCTTATGCAAAGCCTACAGAACGGTTAGTACTGAGGCCTTACCGGTACTTGCTGGCGTACTTCCGGTCGACCTTGAAGTGCAGCGACGTGCTGCAATGTACTATTCCGCAAAAGAGACCATGGACGCGGACTTTTTAACGCGGACTGACCGTGCCAAAATCTCTAGATTATTTAAACCACATATTGACGTCTGGGAGGAACTTTTATCCGAATGGCAATGTAGGTGGGATAATTCCATCAAGGTCCGACACCTCCACCAATTCTTTCCATCCGTTCGCGTGCGGCTGGCCAGGACGTGGCTGGAGGTGGATCACTGTGTTGCCCAATTTCTCACAGGGCATGGTAACTTTAAAAGTAAATTATTTTCCTTCAAGCTTGTTGCCTCGCCATTCTCTCGCCTCCGCAGCCACTGCTGGTGACATTGCAATGGTTAATGGAAACTATGCTGGTATTTCAATTATTGTTGACAGTTAAATTAATAGTTAACGCCTTTGACCGTTTACTAATTTGGTTTAAGAATGGGATTCTTTTTGTCAAAATATGGATCAAAACTGCGATTTATTCATGTTCAAACCATGCACCTGCACGTGTAAGTCAAGTCTGGTTTGTCTGTACATAAATACATTACTAACTTCAGTATATTTAGAGTCCCAAATGCTTCTTGCTTAAGAAAAGCTACTTATTCCACCTGAATGCCTCTCAAGATCGCTTTAGTTTGATGCTCTTTGAACTTAATACACACAAGAACCTTCAGCATTAATGTTGTTTCAATTCAAAGTAGACTTCTCGTTAAATTTTATCTGAAGAGTCTTATAAAGAAAAAACATTTTAATATTACACTCGAAATCCTTAATGATCTCGTCCTTAATGCCCCAACATTATTTCAAGGGTATAAAAGTATTCCAATATTGTTTCTTTCGGGACATCTTAAAAGGAGTTGTTCCAATTCTTCAGAGAGCTTAGCAGTCATCAACGTTGGTGAGTGGCAAATGAGAGCGAAATTAACGTGGATGTCACACAAACCGAGTGAAAGAGGCTCTAATGAGTCCCCAATTCAAGTGTTTCGGTAATCAACGTCTTTGTTGGCTCGGGGAGTACCTGCAAGGCTCCCAATCAGTCGCGATCGTTACCTAATTAGTGCTCTCGGCTAGAAATAAGATACTTAAGGTGTAGAATTTCTGTTTTCTGTGTAAGTAAATCTCTTTATGTTTACGTTTAGCTACCTTGGCATGTTTACGAGTAACATACGGACGTATACAACAGAAGGAATTAATAAAAAACTGGGCAACTGCGTGTCAGACTTCACAAATTTAGGGTTCCGTACCAGACCGCAAAATTAAGTTGGGTGTAATAGAAAAATGTGGGATTTTCAAAGTAAAATCTGATATTTCAATATATTGGTACTTCTTTGGTAAAACATACATAATAATAAACATTATCACCAAATTTGAAGTTCATAGGTCAATGAGAAATCAGAAAATTGTTCGGAGCAAAATTTTGTAAAAAATGCTGACTTTGGTGGTTTCTCATTCCTTTGTTTTCCAATTTTTTTTTAAAACAGAAAAGCATATTATAACATATAAAATATTAAAAAAATGACTTTTTGTAGAGCCTTCAGTGCCTTCCACACTCCTGTTGAATGTGACGTTAATATTTTCACACATAGTTAATTTAATTCAAATCACACTACACGTATATTTTAGATGGGTAAGTACATGTTGCTGATGGAACAGTGGGTGTAACGGGAGTGCGTTAGAAGCTTTTAAAAGGCACTTAATCAAACGAACGGAGAGTACCACTAATCATACAAAATGAATTACTGAGTAGGAACAATATGACGCATCTTATGATGTAAGCGTCAATGGTTCCTAAAGAGTTTCAGCGTGTTTATAATAGTAGTTTATGAAACTGTTGCATAATGAGAGGTATTAAAACATGAGTGTGTGTTTAAAAACCGAGCCGTAGGCGAGGTTTTTAATAGCTTTCACACGAATGTTTTAATACCTAGTTATGTGCAGTTTCATACACTACTTTATCTACACTCATAAATTGGGATTGAACCTACTAAATACCTCTTTTTGCATTTTCCATGCCATAAAATCGTAATAGCATTTGTCATATACTTTTCTCGACTTTGCTGGTAATAAATTAAGAGTAATTTCCTTCGCCGCATCTAAAATATCAGGCGGAGTCAAATTTTCTTCACATTCACTGATATCAGACATTTCACACACAATAATTTAAATAACTCATGAAATTCAGTACAGCAAAACTTGCAAAACGTATGAATGGCGCCATAACCCAGCACATCACCGCATTAACCACGCATGCGCTAAGGCTTAGCACGCACTGCGATCTTTATTCGCGCGATTTTTTCCGCCCATTCTGCGACCTATGTAATTGTATGAAGTTGTTCGCATCGGTAACGAAATCGTGCGGAAATAATTCCGCAAGAAATCCGTGTTTTGCCACAGAATCCGCCACACCACGGCGCGAATTTTATTCGCCCGAATATTTTGAGCTCGATGAACAGGTAGAAGGAAACAAAATTCGCGCGAATAAAAATCACAGTGCGTGCTACGTCTAAAGCGGGCATTGTCATAGACAATTTAAAATTGGAATCAAATCTTTTTATAATAGGTACTATAAAAAGGCATTACAAAAAAAAAATTGATGGAAACTCCTTAGTGAATAACTTCTTGGATTTGTCCTGTATCGTAATAGAAAAAAAATTGTTTTATAGCATTATTTTGTTAGAGAAATAGTGTTATAATAAGATTCTATTTTTAAATTTCGGTATTGTGTTTATAAAGTATGCCAATATAAACTCGTTTTGAGTTTTATAATTCGAATATTACGATATGAGAGTAGATAAAATAGTATTATGCATTTCTGTCCTGGACTATCAGATTAAAAGATAAAAGAGTCCACCTGTGCGCACAATATTGGTCACTGTAATATCTCCTGCGTACCTAGATTGGAGATTCCCATTGCTTAGAGCTTTTAACCTAGAGATTCCGATTGCTCAGAGCATAGGTTAAATGCTGTAAGTCCCATTGAGTTTAGACACCGTAACCAAAGTTCGGTTAAGAGGATTCTTGTTTGTATATTGCATTTGTAAAAAATAAAGTGTGTCATTGTCAATTTCCATATTCTGTAAAATCAATGGCAATCACTTTAGAAAACATAATTATAGGCATTGAACTTAAAAGGTCATTATTCCGCATAACTGTAACGATTCAAAAGTACGAAATCACGATTTCCTAGTAATGGAATACACAATACATCTAGTGCCAAGAGTAATTCAGAGCTGAACAACACCACTTAACAGTTACAGTCTTATTACAAAAAGCGGTTAAACTAAAATTTAAACATGGGTGGTTTAAATCTTTATAAACTGTGGTTTACACAAAAATGATATTACAAATAATGGTTGAGCGATAAACCATAATCCAAATCATGGTCTAACGATAGACCTCGGTGGCCCCTAGTTTATCGATGGTCTAAGTCGTATTTGTCAAGTTTCTCTTTTAGGTTATAGCATCTTTTTTATTGTGTTGTGTTGTTTTTACCCGAAAATGGATATTAACATGGTTGATTTAATTAATTATTGAGGATATTAGTTTTTCCTCGGTACTCCAATTCTCAGATCGTTTTTTTTTTGTTGGTCCATCACAATATATTATTAACAAAGAGGCAATTGTTCTATTAGAAACTTCGATGACTTAAAAATGCCAAAGCTTAGTGAACTTTGTTCAGCTTGTGAAGGTTTTGTTTAATGTTATGGTTTCATTTGACGCGCGAGAATGTTACGTTTCGTTACACGTACGTAGATGTATTATTAATAATTTAAGTTATTTGCTGAAATCTAAACAAAACTTCAATCAATAAATGACAAATGTTTATATCCATGTAAAATAACAAAGTCTCAATATTTTTAACACTCTTAAACGTAATTTAATCCTTATCGTATTATCAAAACGTTTTCATTTCTGGGCATACGGAACGTTGCAATTGAATATAATAAGGTAAACAAATGATATTTGTATTAATCTGTGGTTGATATATTGACAATGGTTCAAATGACGGTACTTAGAAGACCACTGTTTTTTTGAGTTTTGTAATACGAACAAATTTTGACCATGGTTCTGCAGATAAGCCTAGACTTGATAGTAAAGGTTTAAACCAAGGGTTATTGAGTTTTTTGTAAAAAGACTGTTAATTTTTATTTTTTTACGACTAAATCATGTTTATAGCAAGACTTACGATGCTGTGGTAAGCAAGTAACTTTGATATTAATGTTTTCGCAAATAGGCTTTTGCAGTGCACTAAAATGATGGTTCGTAGTCTTGTACTAATGTGTCATATTGATCGTTATGTTTCCTGGGAATTATTCGTAGGTTTGTAAGTCACAAAAAACACGTCCAACGGAGATTAGCTATAAAAATAGGTGCCTTTAAAGCCTTTTAAAGCATTATGTGCGGCTGCGTAGGGTAATTCCTCATCAAATAACGAGGCAGGAGTCTTTATGTTGAGTCGGATTTATTTGATATTTAATATTTTTATTTTCTTAATTTTATTGGCCTATATATGCGCCATTTGTGTAAGACGAATAGTTTTACCGACTTCTAGACAAGAATGTCACATTAAATAAAATAATTTTGAATTACAATACGTACATGATTAATTATTTACGACAGATTTAGTACGTCTTGTTTTTGGCATTAATGAGAAATTCGTTAATTCAATTCATCACACCTCTTTTTGCGCCATTTCTACTTAATAATGATGAGGCTTTTACTAATTAGTGCTTTATTTATTTAACCTACAAAATGCCTATATCGATAATAGTAAATGTGCCAGGTTTAATAATACTTATCTACCTTAATAGCAGGCAGTATTATCTATTGTTATTCTATAAACGATATTTAAATATCTCAATGTTTATCGGCTGCTTCATATTCAACGGCGGAGCTCCCAGCAATCACGGCCACTCGTAAAACCTAACGATATCAGAATTTATCCCTCCATTGAGCTTTAATAATTATCCTCAAAAATTTAGGGTAAACGCCCCTGATCTTGTCAAGTCTCAGCTTAGCGCCCTATTGAGGAGGATACCCCGGATTTTGTGGTAATTTTCTGGTAACACGATTTTTGTAAAGTAAAAATGTCCGTGCGTCTCTTATGTCCAAATCGGCGTATGAGCTTGGTTTTTCAATATATCATACAGAGTTTGGAAAGTAAATGAGAAAATTATGAAATAAAAATTAAGACATACAGAAGGGAATTTCCGACAAATATGAGGCAAATATAAGACTTTTGCGTGCGTACACGTAGGTTACTGGCAAACTAATATTTAAATCATTTTATAGCAAAGAAACACCGTATTGGTATTGATTCCGCATTGTTAATTGTTCCAAACAGAGTTATCAAATTATGGTTATACCATTATTAATGAATATCCGTTAGAATCCTTTCAATCCAGGCACACAATAATTCAGTTTAGCTTCCATCCATTTTAAACCAAGCCGCAGGCAAAGCTTGTTCATAACCTAATTTTAAAAATCCCCTGAATCAAGATTAATCGTGTTTTCAGTTTTCATGTATATACTCTCAGTGATGCAACCTTTTTCAAGGCTTAATTTATAAATGTCTAAACCCCTGAGTCCTTAAAATGTCAATGCTTAAAGTTACTCAAAAGCCCACTCAATTTCATGAGCATAAATAGCACAGGTTTATCACTTCACGAACGCGATTTTAATCCTTTGGAAATAAAGATTGATTACAAAGAATGTGAAAATAAATTTGTAGGAGAGCTTGCTCGAGATTCCACATTTCATTCGCAGGATATTCACTGGATTGCTATCCGGATCTCTCCTGCCTGAAATAACTGTCGCATAATGTTGATATAAAGCGGGCCTCGGCTTGGTGGCAACTGACTGGAATTGTGTGACGCCTCCGCTTTGATTTAACTAGTAGCTCTGACACCTTGCAGCAAAGGCTGAAGGATTTAAGAGCACTGTTTATTTAAGCTCCCTCGTTCAGAGATCCTTTTATGTTTTGGGTGGCGGTAATATATTGAAAATAAGTAAAAATTAAGTACCTAGTATAGTTAGTATACGATGGGATGCGGTTTTCATAAAATATGAACATTGTTGTCACGAAAAAGCAGTAATAGTTAATTGTAATTTTATTTCTTGTTTCAGTTTTTCAGTTTCAGTTTTTTATTCATTAACAATTTACATTGTGTTGAACATTACATATTAAAAAGAGAAGTAACACATGCAGAAACAACTACCTTAAGCAAATTAATACAATGTCAGCAAAATAATAATACAAAGACACAAAATACATACAATATCTGGTTCATAGCAGGTACAGTGTCAGATAAAAAGTCTAATTTATTATTATCAGGCAAAATCTCAATTACAACGTGAAATATAATGCAAGTATGATGTCAAATTCAATGTCCAATTTTTAGCAAGAATGTCAAAATAAAAAAAAAAAAATAATAAAAAACAGAAATCATTTCGCTAAGGTCTAGTAATGAGCATAGTATAATTATATAATTTAGAATCATTAAATCTGTTCAACTGCTATTATTTTAAGTGACTACTTTTATCACTAATAAATTCCGATACGGAGTAAAAACATTTTTCCAACAAGAAGGCCTTTAATTTAGTTTTAAAAGAGTGCGAGCTATAAATTAATAATTTTAAATCAGTTGGTAACCTATTAAATAACTCTACTGCTTGGTATCTGGAACAGTGCCTAGCTATGTTAAATTTCGGTGCCATCTTGTGTTTAAATTCTTTCCTTCTTGTGCTTTCTCTTATCTTACGCTCCTCTTGAGATTCATACTCATGAATATTCCTAGCCAAGTAATTCAAGATTACCAATATATACAAACTAGGCACCGTTAAAAAGTCCAATTCTTTAAAGTGCTCTCTACATGAGTCTCTTTGTGAGATCCTGACTATAGTTCGTATGGCTCGTTTCTGTAAAATAAACGCTTTCTCACAGTTATAACTGTAGCTGTTTCCCCAAAGCATTATGCTGTATCTTAGTCTTGATTCTACCAGCGCGTAATATATAGCCTTGAGTTGCTTTATATCCAATATATCTCTAAGGCTCCTGAGAGCATAACATGCTGATGATATTGAAGCGTCAATAGCAGCTAACTCCTGTTTCCAATTAAAATACATATCTATGGTAATACCTAAAAATTTAACTTTGTCCACCAATTCGATCTTGTCTTCTTTGATTTTTACATCCAAAGTGTCATTATGGCGAGTTGTAGTTTTAAATAAAATGATGTTCGTTTTACTTGTGTTTAGCAAAAGGTTATTGGCTGTAAACCACTCGCAGAGGTTTTGTAGGCTTTTGTTAACATTTTTGGTCAATTCTTTTAAATCATTCGCCCCAACTATTATATTTGTATCATCTGCGAATACAACCAGTTTTACCTCTGGTTGAACATAATGCATAAAATTAAGCAAGTCATTTGTAAAAATTATAAATAATATAGGTCCTAAAATAGAGCCTTGGGGCACACCACGTTTTATGTTTGTAATTTTAGAGGTGTATATGACTTCTTGATTACTGTCATCGATGTTTTTTATTTCGACAAACATTTGTCTATTATGTAAATAGGATCTTAAAAGTTGTAAGGATTTGCCTCTGATGCCATAAAATTCAAGTTTAGTCAATAATAATTCATAGTCAATCGTATCAAAAGCAGAGCTAAGGTCAATGAATAGCCCTGCCACTTTCATTTTGTCATTAAATTTATTAATTATGTCATTTATAAGAGTATTTATTGCATCTGTGCAACCGACGCCTTTCTGATAACCAAATTGTCTTAAATTAATAATTTTATTTGCATTTAAATGTACCATCAGTCTCGTTTTAATGATTTTCTCAAATACTTTTGATATGGTTGGCAAAAGGGATATAGGTCGGTAATTTTTCGGATCAGACTTAATTCCTTTTTTAAATATAGGAACTACTTTAGCCAATTTTAACTGGTCTGGAAAGACACACTCTTCGAAGCATTTATTAAAAAAATTTGAAAGTGGGACTGCCAAAGAGTCTATATTCTCCTTCAAGATCGATATTGGTAGATCATCAAACCCACAAGATTTCTTATTGGCCATTTTGCTAATAATCTTTGCAATTTCAGATGGTGTAGTTGTACAAAAAGTTAAATCACTTTCTACCCTTTTTGTACTCTCTATTAGAAAACTCATCGCTCTTTCTTTTTCCTTGCTAGCGAGAGACGATTTGTACACAAAACTGTCAATGAAGTGATTTGCGACCTGCCGGGGATCAGTTATCATTTTGTTGTTCACTTTTAGGATTAAGTTTTTACATTGCCTTTTTTTTGATTTTTTAGTACATTCATTAACAAGTTTCCACGTCCGTTTAGTTATATTTGTAGCCGTATTTATATTATTTATTATAGCATTTTTCCTGAGTTGCTGAATAACTCTTCTATAAATTCGAACATAGTTGGTTTTATACTTTTTTAGGCTTGCATTATTTACTGTACCTGAGCATAGGACTCTTTTCATTCTACTTGAAACTTTAACGCCTTTAGTAATCCATTGTAGTGAGGTATTTTTAAAAGGCTTTATTCTAATGGATTTCTTTCGGTAACACTCTTGGAATGTTTTTGTAAGACAACTTATAAAACTATTTATTCCCATATTCACCCAGTTTTTTTTACTTATGCTTTTCTTGAAAGCAATATTATTTTTATTATTAAATATTCTTTTTTTTATTATTACAATTTGATTCGAGTTTTTAGATTTACTTTTTATTTTTTCAAGAGCTAAATTGCAAAAAAGTCCTCCATGACCATCCGCCAAGCCATTGTGATCAACAGAAAAATCAACTATTTCATCATCAGCGAGATTTGTTATTATGTTATCTAAACACGAATATGCGTTGCTCCGTATAAAAGTAGGAGTATTTAAAAGGTATCGAAAATTATAACATGTCAATATGCTTAAAAATTCAGTGTGTTTCTTACTGTCAGCAAGTACGTCAATATTATAGTCACCACAAATTAGGCACTTCTTGTTAATAAAATGTTCCAATAACTTTTCTAAACTAGACATAAAACTTTCAAAGTTTTTATCAAATGGACTTCTGTAGCAACAAAAAAGATATAACCCTGTTTCAAGATCTTTAACCCCACATATTTCGAAACTATCAGATCTATACATTTTTTTAACAAAATCAATGTTTTCACTTTCTGTACTTGAATGTGCTAAAATAAGACTCCCTCCCCTTTTTTTGTTTGTCCTTGTGTTGTATGACGCTAAATTATAATTTGGAAAGTTAAATACATGAGCAGATTGTTGATTTAAGAAGTGTTCTGTAATACACAAGTAATCTAACTGAATACCCGTGGTTGCAATGTATAATTCTAACTCAGTTGTTTTATTACTTATCCCACATACATTTTGATGAAAAATCCTTAAACAGCTGGTTTTATGCATCAAAGTACTTTTACAAACTGTATTTAATTTCTTATTCACGAAAAAGATCAGTGTCGTTAAAACCTGTGCTAACATTAGACTCAACTTTGGGTGAAAGTTGGTCTGTGTTCATTTTGCTGAAGTAATATGGAATAGTACCTGGTTTCACGCGGCTTTTAACACTATCTTCATAAGTATGCGTCATATTACAATTATCATATATACAGGTATATTCATGATCTGAAGGTTTAAATTGCTCCAGATAGTTTTTCAAGTTCATGAAGACATTTTTTATGGCTGTATTATTTACTTTGCCAGTTAACTTTGAAAACATTTCATATGAATACTCTAGTTGTTTGTTAGTATCAAAAGTATATGTAAAATTAAAATTCTGATTACTTTGGTGTAATAGTCGATTAAAAGATTCTATTCTGGTATTAAACAAACTAGTATTCGATCTTAACTTAAAAGTCGGACAACACAGGATAATATTCGTATGCAATATCTTTTCGAGTCTGAATTTTATATAATTTACTAATTCTGCATAATTTTTGGAAACTAAAAAGTCTGTTTCACCTAGGAAGATTATACAATGGTCATTAAGAGTGTAATTGACTAGTTTTTTGTCTAATGTTTCAAGAAGTTTAATAATACCTGCGCTCGGCATACAATAGTGGCATATTTTATTATTTGGAAAGGTGTTTTCGGCAATTCCTAATATAGCGTTACCATTATTTTCACTTATTAGACATAACTTATTTGAGCGAGTTTTGTTTACAATTATATCTCGTTGTGTACTCGAGCCCGTTGCGTCCAAACGAGTGGTGCCCTCTAGTGTAGCTTGCTGTGGTAAGTCATCATACATTAAATTAGGTCCTATTATTGTATCTTCCAACGGCATTTTATCTATTCCAGTTTGATGAATAGGGCTTTGTTGCGTGTTTTTAAAGTCGAGCTTTGTTCGTATAAGGCATTTTCGTTTTATTTTTGCCTCGGATTTCTTGTGCAGCTACTTTATGATATAAACGAGGCTCAAGAGCGAAGATTGTTTAAACAGTTTCTCTAACTGCGGTTCGCGTCTTTTCATGTAATTTATTAATAAGGACCCATAATAGAAATGGTCATTATTTGGACATAAATAAAACACACAGTGCAGAAACGTGACAGCTTTCGAACTCAAAAATTTCCACGAAAAACTCTTCCAACAATTTACATTGATTGTCGCGCACTTGGTTCAACCGATACACGTAAAAGCATTCATTTTCCTATTTTGTCAACATGGCAAAAAAAACTTGGGCGAACGCTCGGATTTATTTACCAGTAACAATAAATATATTTCAACAGGTGTAGAATTGTACATTATGTGGTCATTCACGAAATGACTTTCCCCCAATTTAGTCTAGTCGAATAGTCCCACGTCTCATTAGGGGAAACGATAATATTGTACCTTCTTTAAACGGCTGTTTAGTATTGTCAGAGGAAAATTTTGTAGACGGTGCATCGTTTTTCCGTGACAGGAAATTTTAGACAATGTGTTTATCGTGGTTGACCCGAGGTTTCTGATTTAAGAATTTGAATTATAGAAATCGTTTTATTTTAAGTAGTGCACACATAATATTTTAAGGTAAAATATAGTTGATGTATCTAATACTCGTATTTCAAGACACCTATCTTGACGCGAAATGCATTCATGTACCTTCATATATAATTTATTTTGCTCGTCACTGTAACAATAGTCTATACACATTCCACCTGATTTGATTTATCAATAACCTATTAACCAAAGAACTATAGAGGATCTATTAATCAGAGGTTAATCATTGCGGTGTAACTGATTAATTTATTAATGAGGATCAACCGAGTAATCTATTATTAATACGCAGTCGGTTATATTGATTTGAATGGTTTTGACTAATATTAATATTGAATGTAGTAAGTATTGTATGTTAGAAATCTGTAAACCATATGTTATAACTAGCTGTTTTATTGTAGACAATCAAGTGAACTGTACTGTCAGTTGCTAGGTTTGAAAATACTCGGATGATACATATTCGCGAGCTGATTGACCACATGATCCTCCGACAGCACAGAATCAGTTTTTACTTTTTTAATTTTTTTTTTTTTTTTTTTTTTTTTTTTATTCTTTATAGGCTCGCGTTTGACCACTATCTCGCCTGATGTTAAGCGATGATATGGTCGAAGGTGGAGCACGCTTGCCTAGAAGTAACCTATTCACTCTTGACTTGAAGACCCCTAGGTTGTAGCTATCAGGAAACAAGGACGCCGGCAGGGAGTTCCACTCCTTAGCTGTACGCACAATGAAAGTATTTTCAAAACGCTTTGTGCGTATGGGAGGGATATCCACCATGTACCGATGGCACATTGCCGTACGTCTTGTAGTCCGATGATGGAAAGGGCTTGGCGGAATCAGATTGTGCAGTTCCGTCGCGCACTCCCCGAAATGTAACCGATAAAAAACCGACAGGCTGGCAACTCGGCGTCGATGTTCGAGGCTCTGGAGCTTTGAGGCGACCAGTGCATCGTTGCCAATAAGCCTTTTGGCCCGTTTGTCAATCGACTCAAGTGCATCTAGCTGGTATTTGGCAGATCCATCCCAGAGGTGAGAGCAGTACTCCATGCATGACCGAACTTGCGCTTTATACAAGTTGAGCAGCTGTTCAGGCGTGAAGTACCGTCTCACCTTCGCAAGGATCCCCAACTTTTTTGCAGCCAATTGAGCCTTTGACTCAATGAATGGACCAAAATTGAGGGTCGATGTTAACGTAACACCAAGAAGTTCGAGATGGTCCGTTATCGGCACGGTTACACCACGGAAGGATGGGGCCGGGTGGAATTGGCTCTTTTTTGCGGAAAAAAGACACGCCTGGGTCTTAGCAGCATTGAAACTGACTAGATTAGCATTGCCCCATTCGGAGACTGCCTCCAAAGACAGGTTCAAGCGCTCAACCATAGCCTCCCGAAGAGACCGGACTTGAGGCCCAGCAGCCCGTGCGCCAGATACGTATCTCTCAGCAACAGTGCTGTCGTCTGCATACCCAAAGGTTCCGGGTTTTAGCAGGTCATTAATGTGCAGCAAGAACAATGTTGCCGAGAGCACTGACCCCTGAGGGACTCCGGCGTTAATACCTAACTGACCGGACGAGCAACCATCGATAACCACTCGGATGGACCGATCCCTCAGGAAGTCTGCAATCCAGTCACACAGACCACTAGGCAGACCGAAGGAAGGAAGCTTACCTATAAGGCTCTCGTGCCAGACCCTGTCAAAGGCCTTCGATATGTCAAGGGAGACAGCAAGCGCCTCCCCGTGCTTCTCGATGGCCTCACTCCAGATGTGAATGGCATACGCTAGAAGATCCCCAGTTGACCGGTTTCGGCGGAAGCCGTATTGTCGGTCACTAAGGAGGTCGTTGTCTTCTAGGTATGCCAGGAGCTTTTTATTCAATACACGTTCCGTACTCTTACAGAGGATTATATATATATTATATATAGGATATTTTTAGTTCGCTTGTTTGCAGTCGGGTTTTTGATTTTAAATGAACTTCTTTTATTTACAACTTTTTAGTTATCATTTTCTTTTTCTAATAACTTTTAAAAATATAAATGGTATACATTTTTCTAATCATCTCTTCAAACCCTTCATTTTGATACCTACTCGACGGGACTGGAAGAAAAAAAAAATGAGATCCCACAATATGGCGCCTAAAAGTTGCAATTTTTGTTTTTTTTACGATACTTTTCTAAGAACACTTGGGCGAGGAAGACGTATCTAACGACATCTTAATTATATAAATCCGTCTAGCAGTTTGCAAGATATGAGGTAATAAATAATATAACCCTTTCCTTGCAATCGGGTGAAAAATTAATAATAGATTCACGGTGTTCCTCGCATGGAATGTGTATAATTGACTCCAGCATTTATACTTGGATGATGTCATTATTATGGAGTGGGTTTTTGAGTATTTCAGTTAAGAGTTAATGGGTTAGTTTTAGGCAAACGTGCGGGCATGTCGTGGGCTGATACTGCCAAAACGCGTTTTTATATAAATACAAGCTTTGCTTTTTAAAAAGTGTGGTGTTGTGTTGTGTGTGTTGAGTTGTGTTGTGTGGATGGGTGTGTTGTGTGTCTGTGCTGTTTTTTTGTAAAGGAACACACTACTGAGATAAAAACTATCATATTATGTCCTGCCCAGGATCTAAAACTAACCCCATGCCAAATTTCATCTAAGTAGGTTAGGCCGTTTAGTCGTGAAAATGTGACAAAAAAACCGGCCAAGTGCGAGTTGGACCCACGCACGAAGGGTTCTGTACCATTATCAGTTAAAACGGCAAAGAAAATTGTTGTTATAGCGACAACAGAAATACATCATCTGTGAAAATTTCAACTGTTTAGCTATCACGGTTCGTGAGATGCAGCCTGGTGACAGGCGGACAGACAGACAGACGCACCGTGGAGTCTTAGTAATAGGTTCCCGTTTTTACCCCTTGGGTACGGAACCCTCAAAAACAGAATTACTGTGGTATAATATTTTTAGTATAGATTAACCTTAGAACAAAATGCCCGTAAAAAAAAGGTTGATACATTGTCACGTCGCACGTGTGTTCAGGAGACTTAAAAGTATATTTTGGGATCATTCTAATTTGCTACTTATGTGTATTGAATTTTTCGTTGATTAGATCTAGGTAGACCTTGATTAGATCTAGCTAGGGAGACCTAGGTAGTGGAAAACCGTTTCCACGAAGGTACTTTATTTTATGATAATAGGCTCTTTTCTTCGTAATGAATACTTAATTCGATATTTATACGGATAGTCACAATATTCCAAATATAAAATTCTCCAGTCTAACCTTCAATTAATTTTGCCAGCGAGTATGTAACTAAAAATAAACAAACGTCCTTGAAGAGATTAACTTACTAACGAGGAGATAGAATAAAATAACTGCGAAGAAAGATCTTGAAGTAAATCACTAATTAGATATCCGGAGGAAACAACTAATAAGAAAAAAAAGAAGCAATTTCAAGACAACAAGCGGATGTTTACAACTTGTTTAGGAAAGTAAAACAAATTAACAAATTTTCTGTGTAGAAATAACATTTATCGCTTAATTAATTGCCAGAAGTGGTTACATCCTCACACGAATAGAAGGAGAAGAAGATATATGGAATACTAGCTTCTGCCAGTGGCTTCGTCCGCGTTAAAAGTGTTTTAGCATAACAAGGAGACATTAATCAAACGATAAAATATAGCCTTTATGCTATTCCAAACTATAATCTATTTCTGTGCCAAATTTCATCCAGATCCATTTAGCCGTTCTGATGTGATTAACAAATGATTAAAAAATTCACATCCATCCAAACTTTCACATTTATAATATTAGTTAGATTCCACCGTACAAAACACATCGCTGATTTAGATATTAAAACGGTCCAGGTACGTATAGGAAAAATAATTCAAGCTGAAGAGAGCTTGAATATTTTTTCCTATGAGCGCTATGCTATGATTTCCTGAGCGTCTCTCCTTAAAATAATAATGATCCTAGCGTGTTACTGATCCACTGCATGGCAAAGGCCTCTTCTCATACAGAGAAGCAGAGCATTAAACACCACGCTTGCTCAAGGCCGGTTGGCGATTTCAAACTTATATTAACTATAAGTCCAAGTTCTCCTTCTCATCATCATTAGCCTTTCAATGTTCCTACGACTGGGACACACACTGTCTCTCTGTGATAGAGGGAATGGGCCATAATCCACCACGCGGGCGCAGTGCGTGTCCACAATCATGTCTATGAATTTTTGGTTCTTGGACATGCCGGTTTCCTCACGATGTTTTCCTTCACCATTTTAGAACAGTGTTAGATAAATTATTTACAAAAAGTAAATGATGCATGCAAGTGTGTGTTTGGTGGGACCACGAAAAAGTTTTGTCCCACCAGTGGGACATCGCAGTGGTACCACGGTTCCGGAGTGGAACATAAATGAAAAACAAAAGATTTTTTGAAGCCGGTTTATAAAACGGATTTAAAGAAACAAAGCACTAAAAACGATACAAAGCGTACTGACATGTGCTAAAACATCGTCTACCAACCACGCACGGAATTTAATCCCAGTTTTAGAATGGCATTTTTAATTTCACAATTGCACTGGCGATGCTCCAAGCCAAGTCTATAGTTTTCTTAACAATCAATATGCCTAGACTTTGCCTAACTATGTTGGGGTCAGCTTCGAATGCAGCTGAGAACCAGTATTTTACATGGAGCGTCTGCCTATCAGACCTCCATAACCCAGTAACTGAGTAACATGATACCCAAGACTGTCATAGATCATTAAATGACAGCTGAGACATACAGCTTAACGCACTTTCCTAGGCATGGAAGATCTTCGGATAAATTTGAGAGACAGTTACTGCGGGCTTGGCACAAGCAACTGAAAGAAGCCGGGTGGATTTTAGTCAGTAAAAGTCTGACACGCCCTCTCGTTTCACCCAGACCTGGAGAAGTCATTGGATGATAGATCTGCGTCTGAAATGGATGGTCACCCATCCACGGAGTGACCTCAGCAAACGTTGCTCAACCTTGAAGCTCGATCCGTGCAGCTATTACACATATTACTTAGCCACGAGCTCCTATATTTCTTATAAAGAATGCATAAATCGAAGTTGTAAAGTTAAGACGAACGCTCTGAACGATAATGAAGCCATCTATTGGTAAATGACACGGAAAAACGAGATTAGAATTCGCTTTGAAAGTAATAAAAAATAAGGCTTTTCCTTCTGCGTTAGGTCGTGCCCGAGCGATTGCAATCTATTTTCAGGGTAAAAATCCTTTTATGTCTGGTGAGAGTAGTGGCATAAATTAGTATTACTAAGCAAAGCTTCTGAAAGTACCTAAATAGTTCCTTTTGTATCCCAAATGCCGAACAAATACATTACTGACCAAAACCGCTTAGCATAACTTAAGCGCAACAAAGCTTCAGCTCAGTTATGTTGAAGCAAAGCTAACAGGTCAGACTACACCCTCTCAGGAATTACACCTGACAGAACTTTTCACAACTGGCCCCCGACATGCATAGTTTAGGGCACAACTTGTTCCAGCGAATGTCTGAGTTTTGAAGTGTTAACTATCTGGCGTGAATAGAATAGTGGAAGCGGTTATCCGCTTTTAGTTACCCCATTCTTATGGATCGTGTGGCCGCTCGTAAAGTTGTGAGCCACTTTATTGCAGTAAACATAGAACACGCAATGAGCAGGTAACTGCGGTAGCCAACTTTAAAGCTAATATTAGTTCAGCCACGGCATCGGAAAATGGGTAGCACAGTGATTGGCTGCGGCACAGACCGGACTTTCAAATGTCCAATCAAAGTGCGACGCCAACGACTTCAATTAAATTCGATTGAATGGGAAAATTCTAGCGCTATCAGGCATTCTGTTATTTGTACTTATTGAATGACGCAATCAAAAGCTTGTTATATTCGAATCCAAAACAAATCTGACAACAGTTGTACAATCGGTTATTTCTGTTTATTTATTTCTGCAGCGTTCGCGTTTGCCTAAAATATTGTATCGAGTTTTGATTAACTGAAATTAAAAAGCTACATTTTGCTTCTAGCGTAGGATAAATAGAGTTAAATGGTACAGCTGCAATGTAAAAGGGTGTGTACACTTTACATTCGTAATAGAATTATATCAAAAGTACCCTACCTGGGTACAGGATCTAAATACAAACGTGCATGTCTGACCGACACTTACTACACCACCTACTCAATTCTAAAAACTAATTCTACCGCTCCCACGAGCGAGACAATTAACAGTCGAAAAGCAGCAAAAAGTAACCGTTTTTTAGCGTACGGTAATCATTACATTTATTGCTGTGTGTGTCGGAGCGCCGGTATTATTACGCGACCAAAATTGCGAGGGGGGCGACGCAATAAGCCATTTCACAGGCGTCGAGCCGTTGTCACATCGACTCTAATGACTTCAACTAGTTCCATTGCACGCCCGCAAAGACCAGAATGAATTTTTCAAGCCGTTCTTTAGTCTGGCTACAGGGGGCCTACTCCCGATCTTCGTCGACGAAGTTACGAGCCGTTCGAAAGTATTTCGAAACTTCGGAGTGAAACCTACCCCCTAACGATTTCGGATTATTGAGCTTCGAACGGCATCATAGACAATTTTCGTTAACGAACGATGGATGACGTTAGAGTTGCACTATTTTATCGGTCGATTACCGGTTTTCCTAGTTTGTGGTTTCAAGCTTACTAAACAAAAAATAAAATATTTTTTACGTTACGAAATGACCATATCTTTAACAATTTACTTTTCTTATGTCTTTAAATATAGAAATGAATTACTTTTGTCATTATCGTCTGGAAAGCGGCATCATCCTATTGAATATTGATACCTTTGCTTTTTTTTCTTTATGACAGCAACTTTCAAATGAATTGTCAATTGTCAAGAAATAAATAGTAAATACCTTGGAGGAATTTAGATTTCCTTTTCATTAATAATTCGTTAAAATGGCCCAACCGCTTAAGCAGCAACTTACGCACAAATTGAGGCCCTCATCGTCTTCATAAGTTTGCTCAAAACGGCTGTGGGAAAACCTGAGCAACTTAATTCAATGGAAAGTTGCACTAATTCCGTGGAGCAGTGGCAAACGGTGAGTTTAATACATTACTCGTCAATATTAATATGATTTTAAGGGCTTGTCCTCAGTAAAGTGCACACAATCATAGTCAGTATTCTTGCAAATACTTATAACCCAGTCAGTAGGGGTTAGCTAGCAGAGCTAACCTAACCCGGCTTTGGCAAAGGCATTTTTGATTATTTACTGACTGGGTTATTATCTGAAGGAGTACTTACGAGTATAGTGTTTTTATATATTATACATTTCATGCAATTAAAATTAACGAAATATCAAAATTTTAGGTGCGGGCTGTTAAAAACATTTGGCCAAGAACGCTGTTGGAGCTGTCAGACGGTCAGCATGGTCCATTGGTAGCACCAAACTGCTCCCAAATGGAGTTAAAGATACTATCAATTATAGAATTTGAAGGTTTTGAAGAGCAACAAACCTAGTCAAGAGTCCAACCAGCTTTTCCAACGGTAATACTTAACAAAATTTATAATTTTTGATAGTAGACTAATTTTTTTTACAAAATATTAATAAATTACAGACACACAATCATATATTTTGTATTGTATCCGTCAATGATATTCACTTTTTGTTGTACAGGGTCCATCAGTAAGACACACCTGCTGAAAGTGAAAGTGCAAAGGCTTATAATAAAAACTAGAAGAAATAAGATGCTCGATGAAGTAAAGCTGGAATATTTTTGAAAAACTAAGTTCCTAGCAATAATTTAAGACTGATAAATAAAGGCAAATCTATGTTTTGATTTTTATAGTGTGTTAAGTGTTAATTTTATTCTGATTATTAGGTATTTGAGACTCAAGTAGACAAGTAAGAGAAATTAAGGTCCTAGCAATAATTTAAGACTGATAAGTAAAAGGTAAACCACGTTGAAGTGTCAATATAAATTATAGAATATCAGCGCTGCGTTATTTCCTTTTTGGGTAACGCCGCACATGCTGTGATTTTTTTGGGTCTCGCTTGGGGTTGCATTTTTATTATTGTTTAATTTTTTGCTTATTTCTCATGTCTCCTGTGCGGGTCACAAATAAATATTTTTTGTTTTCTTTCAACATTTTGGCGATTTTCGTACTTAAAGTAGTAGTCACATTAAAGGGTAGTCACATACCCTTAAAGGTTGTTTTCCTATCAACACTTAATTTCGGTAAATAATCAGGTGTGTTCAAATTCAAAACTACTTACTTTGTTTACGAAATGAAACCTATTTTTTGCCTCTTGTAGTTGTTTTTTTTATGTATGTATTGTTTATATATAGGTTTTTGTATAGTATTTATTATAGTAATATAATCTTGTATATATATATATATTAATCTAATAGCAGTACACCGCAGACTTGGGTAGTCTTTTTAATTCTAAGTTTTTTCAGTCCATCCAAAGGTTGTCTAGTAGATATCTGTCAGCGATAAGACCGCCTTTGTACCCGTATAAATAAGTTTTCTTGTAAATGTGTATAATTTTATGGTGTACTATAAAGTATATTCTATTTTTCTAGTTATTGTATAAGTCATAGTGTGTTGTTAATTTTAAAATTTATTCAGATTTGAATGGTGAAAAATAAAAATAAATGTATAATAAAAAAAAATACTTTTATTGTGAAAAGTCAATAATACATACATAAACTCACGCCTTTTTTTCCATGGGAATAGGCAGAAACTACAGAATGCCACCTGCTACGATCCTTACATACTGCTTTTGCTTCAGTCACTTTCATACATCTAGTCATACACATACCAATGCATTTATATTGGCTTTATTAGTAAAGTTTTCTTGTGAGACTGCATAAGTATCTATTTCTTTCCAGCAATTGCACTAATCTGTCTCTCGCTCTTTGCCCTCGCTGAAGAGCTTGATGGGCAGATATTATATTTGTAGACACTTCTCCCTGTCTACTGCGCTCAATTTGAAGATCTTCTCGCTGAGGGAAGGTGCTAAAGTGTGTGTAAACACTCTTCAAAGCATAGGTTGTCATTGTTCAAATGGCAGGCTAGGTATATTTTATTAAATACCTATAGATATTTGTTTTAGAAAAATGGTACAAGCTTTTAAACTTAGGTACTGTCTATTTATAAGGTTCCTCCCAGCCAAATTATGTGGAAACCTTATGTACTTTTTAATTAATGAGGGTCTGTTCAGTGCATTTGTGACATGGCGCAGACAGCATGACACTGTCTCTTGTGCCATTAGAACATCACTGCTAAGGTCCACTGCACCTTGGTGTCTCCCCTGGGCATAAAAATTAAGTGCAGCTAGGATCTGCAATTAAACAAAAACAACAAATGTAAATGGGTGGGATTGGTAATACAGCTCAATAAGTTACCAGTATATTTAATATATCCTTACCTTCATTCTCGGATCAACTCACTTGGTTGAGGCAAAAGAGGTATTAGCTCCTCACACAAGTCCTCAAATAATTCCCGAGTGAGCTTATAGTTCCCTATGAACTCAACGTCGGGAATACTTGCCAACTCGAAGTTTTGGACGCAAATGAAAATGTCATCGACGTTGCCTCCGCTCTTCCAGTAGATCTTCTGCGAGCATTAAAAAAGCAGCCATCGTTGGGAATTATAAGTTTCGTCGACCGCACGATAACTATTTTGACGAACGATCCGTTATAACAAGTGTCAAATTAAATTTTTCGAACGGATAAAAACGCATCGGGAGTAGGTAAAACTGTCAAATTGTGTTGTCATTCATACTTCGTTCGGGCCCCGAACGAAGAATCCGGGAGGAATCGGGTCCGTAGGTGTTAGGGAGTAAAATAAAAATCTAGAGAGTGGATTTTAATTCTATAAACTACGGAAGTCTCAACTGTTAATTATAACAATTAACTGTCGTGAATCATTAGACCTTTTTAATAGCTGCTATTGTAAAAAAAAAACAGTTGTTGCAGTTACATAATAATGGCTGTGGAAATCGGAACCAACGTATTTATCAGGCACTGTAATATGCCCAATTTATAATTAAAAACACCCCAGCCTGATTCAGTGTAAGGTTATTGAATGGTTATAAAATCGCTCTGATAAAATATACGACGAGGTACAGAGAAAATAAATAAAAACAACCGATAAGCTCCCTTTGCGGGGTTTAATATAAAAATTCAATATTATGACCCCAAGCATGATCGACACCGTTTCTAAATTGTTTATTGTTCGTTCAGTAATTTAACTCCTTAAAAGCTTCGGGGTCGATCATTTGTCTTTATGATTGTGTCTGAGCTTGTCCGCGGAAAAAAAAATATTTCCACCGCACATTGTTTAAACTGAAATTGCCTCTGTTCCAACAAACGAGTTTGAAACCTTTACGGATGTTTATGAACACAAATTAAGCAACATTTCAGATGCTATTTTTTATCAAAGTGCAAACTATGGGTGAGCTAACGTCCTGAACTTAGTTTACGAGTGTTGGGAACAAAGTTGTACACTTGTTTTTAATTTTGTTATCGATTGTGTTCTCACACACGTGGGCTCGTGTTGTATACCGCAGGAAGTAATTAACTTAAAATATAACCTCATTTTATGGGTTTTGTGGGGATACTAAGACAATGTTGTTGTTCTCATATTTTGAGCCACAATTAAGATAAAGTGTATCTAGTCTATAGGTGTGAATACGTACATAATAGATTTGTTTTTGTTCAACATATTTGCTCATGTTCATATTTAACCGGTTGTGTGCCGCAAAAGATGTGTGTGATGTAGGTGACTATCTTTACATAGCGAGTTTCTGTCCCGACTGTCATTTGAAGATCTTTGACAGTCGTTACAGAAGCCTGAGATCTGATACCAGTCTAGCCAAGAGGTATCGTGTTACCCAGTTACTGGGTTGCTGATACTCAGCAAAATCTGGTTAGACTGAAAGCCGACCCCAATATAGTTGAGAAATGTTTAGGCAGATGACTAAATAATATGTATTCGTACGAATAATGTTCAAATATAATCAGTTTATTTGAAAAACATACAATTTATTCAAAAACTAGCGGACACCTTGCGGTTTCACCCGCGTAACGTAGTTCCTGTTCCCGTGGAAATACAAGGATATAAATTACCCGGGGGTAGAGTAGCTTCCCAACGATTAAAGAATTTTTGAAATCGGTCCAGTAGTTTTTAGGTTTATTCGTAACATACAGAAATACAAAACTTTCCTCTTTATAATATTATATTATTAGTGTAGATGTTGATATTATTATTCATAAATATTGTTTTCGTTTTTATTACACGTGAGTTACTTTTAAAATTACAGGTTATTCGATAGTAACGTTCAGGAAACCGTAAACCGGCTAAACAGAATCGTTATTGCGTATTGGTGCTAAATCCGAGAAGCGACGTAAAAAGGGTAGGCTTATATTTAGCGGTGGGCGAAACCAGGTCGTGTGATAATGATCGTTATAAAACCACAATATGCGAATAAAATATCTTCTATTTTCTGGTAGACAGTATAAAACGTGTATCCTGTTTTACTTGTGTCGTCAGATTTATAAAAATTCAAATGACCTATTTAATAGGTTCACAGTTCCACTAGCGAAAACATCGTGGCTCATGGGGCTTTGAACCTGTTAAGAATTCTGTTGCGTCTTCTGCTTTGTTGGTACACTCTTGGCAGAGTTATCGTGGTTATCATTTTGCAGTGAGACTTGAGGCTGGCATGACTCACTTGACGATGCAACGCCATCCTTTTTTGTCTTTCTTTGTCAAGGCTGCCTACTGCAGACTTGATCTTGTCGGTCCAGCGCATGGGAGTCCTGTCACGTGGTATCGATCCTTGCACTCTACCTTAGACTCCAAGCCGCTTAATATAGTCGTTTCCCCGTTGGGACACGTGACCAAAGATCTGAGTATTCAAGCCTTGACTATAGCCGATAGACGCTGCTCATTGCTACTATTGCATAGAACCATTCTCGCTTAAATAGAGATTATTTTGTTCGTTTTTATACATTCTCTCTTTTCACTCCGTCTCAAGCAAAACAAACAAACATGAAATAAAACAACATCCATTAATTCCTTCCCTAAACTCGCACAATAAAATCAAAATTAAAACTCCAGACCGTAACCTCCCGATAGACAGAAACACGTTTTAAGACCCAGTCTTAGTTAATATACGAACTCAATTAACATCGATATTCTGACTTTACCTTCACTTTATATTTTGGAATGTATTTTGTATGTCCGTAAAAATCGGGGGCTTTTCAAAACTAGAAGCGACTTTCATAATTTAAATACAGGCAGTAAGCACGAAATTGTAATACCCAAATTCAGATTAACGAAAACTAGCAAGTCTTTTCTTATAAACAGTTTACGCTTTTATAACAAGTTGCCGAAGTCAGTTATAGAACTGACCGATGGAAGGTTCAAAAACTACATGAAACGTATCCTTATTAACAAAACATATTATAAAATCAAGGACTACGTTGAAGATAAAAACATTTGGCCTTAGCTCCTTCTATTGGAATAGGAATCTTTATGTATGTATGGGGCGCTTTATCCACTAATAATGTAGTCTATGTTTTATGTTGTCTGTGGAAACTAACTTCCTGCGCTTGCTCTCAAACCGAGGTAATGTTACAATGGCTGGCTAATTAATAAACGCTAATACTGTGTGCGTCTGAAGTTTCATTAGGTTATGGGCCCGGAGTCCATAGTCAGCCAGATGGCATAGTATAATAATAGGAAGTAAAAAAAAAAAAGTGCATAGAATAGGATTAGCGTAGGTGTGGACGCGAACAGAAAAATGGCGGCGTTTGTAAAAGGGAATCAAGCGGCGTATGTCCCTCAATTAGCAGGTGAAACAAACTTTTCAACCTGGCTATTTCGAATAGAAACCTATTTAGAGGAAAAGGATTGCCGGCGGGCACTTGAAGGTGTGTCAGAAACGAAGGATGAAACGGAACAAGAAAAGTTTAGAAAAATGGACGCCAAGGCGCGAAGTATAATTGTTCAAAGTTTGGTTGATGCTCATATTGAATATGTGAGAGACGCAACGTCTGCTAAAGAAATGGTAGACAAGTTAAGAAGTATATTCGAAAGGAAAAGTATTTTATCAAAACTGTATGCAAGAAAAAAGTTGCTGCAATTAAAATGTAAAGCAGAAGATAGTTTAATTGACCACTTCAATATATTTGACAAAGCTGTTAGAGAGCTAGAAGCTACAGGCAGTAAGATGGAGGAGGGAGACAAAATCTGCCATTTGTTATTGACGTTACCAGACATTTATGAACCGGTTATTACCGCATTAGAGACCACAAATATGGAACTTACTGTGGATTATGCAAAAAGTAAGTTACTAGATGCGGAACTAAAATATAAAAATCAGAGACAAAAAGACCCCCCAAGAGTACAAGAAAACTGCTCATTTATCAACACAGAGGTAAAGAAATGTTTTAAATGTGGAAAACCCAACCATTTTGCCAGGGAATATCCAAGTGTTAATAGAGGAAGGTCATCTGGAAGAAGAGGAAGGTTCAGTAGATATAGAGGGTCACGAGGAAAAGCAGGTTTTTAATCAACGGATGAACAACATGAAGACAGATATTCCTATATTGCATGTATGGCTAAACAAGATAGCAATATTATAAATAAGGAGGTGACTTTTGTCATAGACTCGGGTGCAACATTTAATATGTTTTCAGATAAGTATATTGACTACATGACAAATATAGAAACAATTGATCAAGAAGTTAAGATTAAAATTGCTAATGGAGACACCATATCTGTTAAAAGAAAGGGAAAAATGGAAGTGAAGACAAGTGAAGGTCACATCATGACCATTTCTGGGTTAATAGTAAAAAATAGCCTTTAACTTGCTATCTGTAAATGCATTAAATAAAAAGGGAATGAAAGTAATGTTTGACATCAAATTTGTAAAGATTTATGACCACAAAGTTGAATTGTATGGTAAATGTAATGGAAGCCTTTTTTTGATTAAATTCTATATGCTAAAGAGTAATGACACATGCTTGTTAGCTGGAGAGTTATGGCACAAAAGGATGGGTCACCTAAACCATGCTGGCATGAGAATATTAAACTTGCCAACAACTAAAGAGAAATGTCAAACTTGCATTGAAGCAAAGGCCACAAGATTACCTTTTCATAAAGTACAGTATCCGAGATCACACAGAGTAGGTGAACTTATACATTGTGACATAGGAGGACCAATACAGCAAAGTACACTTGATGGAGAAAAGTATTACCTCACTGTAATAGACGACTTCTCTCATTTCACAGAAGTATATTTATTAAAACAGAAGAGTGAAGCAAAACAATATATTATAGGATATATTAACAGAATGAAAAATAGAAACAATCATGTAAGCAGGATAAGAACTGATAATGGAGGCGAGTTCACATCACAGGATTTAAAACAGTTTTATTATGAAAATGGTATCAGACAAGAAACCACATGCAGTTATACCCCACAGCAGAATGGCGTCGCAGAACGCATTAACAGAACCCTTATGGATAAAGTAAGAGCCATGTTTGTCGACACAAACCTACCAAAATATCTCTGGGGAGAAGCAATTATATGTGCTACTCACTTGCTAAACAGGTCACCGACAAGAGCTCTACTAGGAGAGATCCCAGCATTAATTTTCTTAAAGAGAGCAAAGTTAAACCACATTAGAGTATTTGGAAGTCAAGCATGGGCAACTATTCTGCCTAAGCAAAGTAAATTAGATCCAAGAGCGAAGGAAATGAGGTTAGTTGGATACAGTGGAAGTGGTTATAGATTATGGAATCCAAAAACAGATGAAATAATCATTGCAAGGGACGTAATGTTTAATGAGAATAATTACAAGTATAAAACTGAAAAGGAGATTGAACTAGAGAGAAGACAGATGGATTCACCAGACAAGATTGTAACTAGAAATAAGGAGGTAATTATAGAAGACCAAGAGGATGATGATAATTGTGAGGAAATGCAATATGAAAGAGATACGAATGGGGACAGAAATGAAGAAAATAAAGAGGAATATATAGAAGATGAGATCAAGAGTAAGCGCAACAGAAAAATACCTACCAAATATGATGACTATGAGATGTATGTAGCTTATGCATTAATAACCTAGAATGATCCTGAAACATATGATGAAGCCATTAAAGAAAGTGTATGGCAAGAAGCTATACAAAAAGAAATAACATCACTGAACAACCTAAATGTATGGACGGAATGTAAATTGCCAAGAAATGAAAAGACTATAGAAGCTAAATGGGTATTCCGAACTAAACAAGACGGCACAAAGAAAGCAAGGCTTGTTGCTAGAGGTTTTCAGCAAGAAGTAGAAGACAACAATGTATATTCACCTGTAGCAAAAATGACAACAATAAGACTAGGATTATCTCAAGTGGTACAGAAAAATATGACAACACAAACATTCAACAAATTTTGTCTAAATATAAACTTAACAAGATCAAAATATTATGCTTGTCTTTACACGGGCAAAGATATATACCTCATACTGTTTGTTGATGACATTCTACTACTGGGGAAAAAGGAAGAAATAGACAGGATAGTGAAATTATTACAAAAGGAATTCAAGGCTAAGGATATGGGAGAAATAAGGAGTTTTCTAGGAATTGACATAATAAGAAATAAAAATACACTTGAAATTTCACAAAGAAGATTTATTGATAAACTATTAGATCAGTATGGTATGACAGAATGCAAAGAGGCAGCAACACCTATGGAAGTAAACTATTTATCTCAACAAAGAGAAATATGTGCAAATGTTCCATTTCGAGAACTATTGGGAAGTTTCAACTATCTCTCAATGATCAGCCGACCTGATATAACATTTGCAACTTCATACCTGAGCAGAAGTTTGGATAAACCCACAGATAGTGACTGGAATGCAGCCAAGAGAATATTGAGATATTTGAATGGAACCAAGCAGCTGCATTTGACTTAAACTTGCAATAGTGTCAATTTAATTAAAGTTTTTTCAGATGCTGACTGGGCAGGTGATAAAATGGACCGTAAGAGTACCAGTGGCATGACTGTATTCCATGGTGATAACCTTATCTCATGGACATCCAGGAAACAGCCAATGGTTGCCTTATCTACAGCAGAGGCCGAGTATGTTGCAGCAGCTATGTGTACAAGCGAACTATTGTTTGTGAAGGGACTTGCGTCAGAGTTTAATCAGTGTGTCAGTGCAGTGTTAAATGTAGACAACCAAAGTGCGATTAAGATGATCACTAACTATGAAAACACCAAAAGATCGAAGCATATTGACATTAAGGTGCATTTTGTAAAGGATGTTTATGCTAAGAAGTTAATGGATGTTAAATTTGCGCATGCAGCTTCCCTGGTAACTTGTAAACGGCACAAATATGTGGATGTCTCTAACTATTCTCAATCTCATTTTTTCTTTCCTTCTTTTAATTAGACTTTTTACAGTGGTTTTCAATCATCTTTATAGCCCTTTGCTAAGAATAGTTACAGCACTGATAACAAAATTTGTGCAACATGTTAAATTTAGTCTTTTTATACTTATTTTTATTTACCTTTGTATAGATTCTTTTACCGATTGTTTTGTGAATGTGTGAACATTGTAGGCCTTCTAGATGCTAGTTACCATTTGTTAACTTTTTTATAAAATATATAATCTTTTTATTTTTTAGTTTCTTACGACTTATTATCATAACTGTAACATGGAAATTATGCTTCACTAGTATTATAAGAATATTTGTAAGAAGCATAGAATAGCACGCACAAAACTGCAATGACGAACGGTGCACTGGGGTAGTACCTAGCAACAACAGATTATTACAACAACAGATTACTCATTTTTTCTTTCCTTCTTTTAATTAGACTTTTTACAGTGGTTTTCAATCATCTTTATAGCCCTTTGCTAAGAATAGTTACAGCACTGATAACAAAATTTGTGCAACATGTTAAATTTAGTCTTTTTATACTTATTTTTATTTACCTTTGTATAGATTCTTTTACCGATTGTTTTGTGAATGTGTGAACATTGTAGGCCTTCTAGATGCTAGTTACCATTTGTTAACTTTTTTATAAAATATATAATCTTTTTATTTTTTAGTTTCTTACGACTTATTATCATAACTGTAACATGGAAATTATGCTTCACTAGTATTATAAGAATATTTGTAAGAAGCATAGAATAGCACGCACAAAACTGCAATGACGAACGGTGCACTGGGGTAGTACCTAGCAACAACAGATTGTCTGTATGGTGAAAAGCACTGTTGTGCTTCTCATCCCTATTTGTAAGGCACTATTTATAAAATTTTGATATTTTTCCTGTGATATATAGTTATATTATATTCTGACTGTAATAAATAGCACTTTTGCACATTGTATTTATTAACAGCACTTCTTGCACATTTGTAATTTTCTGTAACCTTGTATATTAGCACTTTTGTCTTTTGACCCAATTTTAATAAATAAAGCTGCCTGTACATAACTAAGAAAGTGGGATTCCCACCCACCGTATACAAGAGATGTAAGCAAGAAGAACAATTAGTATGAAGAATGAAAGTACGAGAGGCATGAAAGAGGAATGGAATGAAAGGATTTGCACAGAATAGGCGCCAACTTTGTTGAGCGGGATTAGTATTATTTAAAAAAAAAAACAAACCTACCTACCCTACCTACCCTACCTACCCTACCTACCCTACCTACCCTACCTACCCTACCTACCCTACCTACCCTACCTACCCTACCTACCCTACCTACCCTACCTACCCTACCTACCCTACCTACCCTACCTACCCTACCTACCCTACCTACCCTACCTACCCTACCTACCCTACCTACCCTACCTACCCTACCTACCCTACCTACCCTACCTACCCTACCTACCCTACCTACCCTACCTACCCTACCTACCCTACCTACCCTACCTACCCTACCTACCCTACCTACCCTACCTACCCTACCTACCCTACCTACCCTACCTACCCTACCTACCCTACCTACCCTACCTACCCTACCTACCCTACCTACCCTACCTACCCTACCTACCCTACCTACCCTACCTACCCTACCTACCCTACCTACCCTACCTACCCTACCTACCCTACCTACCCTACCTACCCTACCTACCCTACCTACCCTACCTACCCTACCTACCCTACCTACCCTACCTACCCTACCTACCCTACCTACCCTACCTACCCTACCTACCCTACCTACCCTACCTACCCTACCTACCCTACCTACCCTACCTACCCTACCTACCCTACCTACCCTACCTACCCTACCTACCCTACCTACCCTACCTACCCTACCTACCCTACCTACCCTACCTACCCTACCTACCCTACCTACCCTACCTACCCTACCTACCCTACCTACCCTACCTACCCTACCTACCCTACCTACCCTACCTACCCTACCTACCCTACCTACCCTACCTACCCTACCTACCCTACCTACCCTACCTACCCTACCTACCCTACCTACCCTACCTACCCTACCTACCCTACCTACCCTACCTACCCTACCTACCCTACCTACCCTACCTACCCTACCTACCCTACCTACCCTACCTACCCTACCTACCCTACCTACCCTACCTACCCTACCTACCCTACCTACCCTACCTACCCTACCTACCCTACCTACCCTACCTACCCTACCTACCCTACCTACCCTACCTACCCTACCTACCCTACCTACCCTACCTACCCTACCTACCCTACCTACCCTACCTACCCTACCTACCCTACCTACCCTACCTACCCTACCTACCCTACCTACCCTACCTACCCTACCTACCCTACCTACCCTACCTACCCTACCTACCCTACCTACCCTACCTACCCTACCTACCCTACCTACCCTACCTACCCTACCTACCCTACCTACCCTACCTACCCTACCTACCCTACCTACCCTACCTACCCTACCTACCCTACCTACCCTACCTACCCTACCTACCCTACCTACCCTACCTACCCTACCTACCCTACCTACCCTACCTACCCTACCTACCCTACCTACCCTACCTACCCTACCTACCCTACCTACCCTACCTACCCTACCTACCCTACCTACCCTACCTACCCTACCTACCCTACCTACCCTACCTACCCTACCTACCCTACCTACCCTACCTACCCTACCTACCCTACCTACCCTACCTACCCTACCTACCCTACCTACCCTACCTACCCTACCTACCCTACCTACCCTACCTACCCTACCTACCCTACCTACCCTACCTACCCTACCTACCCTACCTACCCTACCTACCCTACCTACCCTACCTACCCTACCTACCCTACCTACCCTACCTACCCTACCTACCCTACCTACCCTACCTACCCTACCTACCCTACCTACCCTACCTACCCTACCTACCCTACCTACCCTACCTACCCTACCTACCCTACCTACCCTACCTACCCTACCTACCCTACCTACCCTACCTACCCTACCTACCCTACCTACCCTACCTACCCTACCTACCCTACCTACCCTACCTACCCTACCTACCCTACCTACCCTACCTACCCTACCTACCCTACCTACCCTACCTACCCTACCTACCCTACCTACCCTACCTACCCTACCTACCCTACCTACCCTACCTACCCTACCTACCCTACCTACCCTACCTACCCTACCTACCCTACCTACCCTACCTACCCTACCTACCCTACCTACCCTACCTACCCTACCTACCCTACCTACCCTACCTACCCTACCTACCCTACCTACCCTACCTACCCTACCTACCCTACCTACCCTACCTACCCTACCTACCCTACCTACCCTACCTACCCTACCTACCCTACCTACCCTACCTACCCTACCTACCCTACCTACCCTACCTACCCTACCTACCCTACCTACCCTACCTACCCTACCTACCCTACCTACCCTACCTACCCTACCTACCCTACCTACCCTACCTACCCTACCTACCCTACCTACCCTACCTACCCTACCTACCCTACCTACCCTACCTACCCTACCTACCCTACCTACCCTACCTACCCTACCTACCCTACCTACCCTACCTACCCTACCTACCCTACCTACCCTACCTACCCTACCTACCCTACCTACCCTACCTACCCTACCTACCCTACCTACCCTACCTACCCTACCTACCCTACCTACCCTACCTACCCTACCTACCCTACCTACCCTACCTACCCTACCTACCCTACCTACCCTACCTACCCTACCTACCCTACCTACCCTACCTACCCTACCTACCCTACCTACCCTACCTACCCTACCTACCCTACCTACCCTACCTACCCTACCTACCCTACCTACCCTACCTACCCTACCTACCCTACCTACCCTACCTACCCTACCTACCCTACCTACCCTACCTACCCTACCTACCCTACCTACCCTACCTACCCTACCTACCCTACCTACCCTACCTACCCTACCTACCCTACCTACCCTACCTACCCTACCTACCCTACCTACCCTACCTACCCTACCTACCCTACCTACCCTACCTACCCTACCTACCCTACCTACCCTACCTACCCTACCTACCCTACCTACCCTACCTACCCTACCTACCCTACCTACCCTACCTACCCTACCTACCCTACCTACCCTACCTACCCTACCTAAGCACTGAGGACGCCCTCTATAAGCTAGTGAAGCACGTACAGGACAAGTTGAGGCTGAAGAAGCTAATTGTCCTGGTGTCGCTGGATATAGAGGGGGCCTTCGATAGTGCTTGGTGGCCAGCCATCAAGGTCAGACTGGGTGAGGAAAAGTGCCCGGTGAACATAAGAAGGCTGCTAGACAGCTACCTCGACAGTAGGAAAGTCAAGCTTCGTTACGCTGGGGAGGAATGCACTCGAGTGACTAGCAATGGCTGTGTTCAAGGGTCAATAGGTGGTCCCATCCTGTGGAATCTCATCCTAGACCCACTATTGCAGGAACTGGAACAGCGCGGCATCTTCGTGCAGGCGTTCGCCGATGACATCGTCTTGGTTCTGGATGGGGACTCAGCGACCGAAGTTTCAACATCTGCCAATGCAGCCCTCGCCCTTGTTCAGAGTTGGGGCGTCAAAAACAAGCTGAGGTTCGCACCGCACAAAACCTGTGCGATGGTCGTAACCAACAAGCGCAAGTATGATACCCCAAGGCTGAGCATGGCCGGGGTCGACATCGGTATGGTTAAGAAGATGAAGTTGTTGGGTCTAACCATAGACGAGAAGCTCAACTTAAAAAAAAAAAAAAAAAAAAAAAAAAATGTGTTTATTATCTTAAATCTATACAATTCAGTTGACGGGGCTTCCCAGAAAGTAATCCGAAGATACTTGTGATGGGATAAACCTCGCTCTTCCTCGATTAATTACAATTGTTTCGTTGTGCTAATTAGGTATAAGTTACACATTTTTATTAAACTAATAAAAAGAAAAATGAAGATCGTGCTTATGGCAGTGTGTGAAAGTACAGTGTGTTTTGTATAGATGTGTGTTCATACGTATGTTTATGTGTGAATGTATATTTTATATTTTCTGCGTATGCGTGTGTGTATGAGTGGGTGTGTGTGAGTGAATGGGCGTGTGTATGTGTGAATGAGTGTTGGAGTGTGGGTGTGTGTGTGTGTGCGTGTAGGAGTGTGTGTGTGTGTGTGTATGTGTATACATGACGTTCAACCCAGTGTAGCCAAAATGCCTTCCACGGCATCATAGTTAAGTGTGAAGATCCATTCCGTCAATGTCTTCTTACACTCATACAACTGCATAGGGTAAATTTTAAGTATGCGATTTACTTTATTATAAACGAGTGGGGCTTGAGTTACATTTTGGCGACTAGCAAAAGTTGAGCGTGCTGAGTATGTTGGGGCTACTATATCCCACCGTCTTTTTTTAAGTTTGGCTTGGCTAAAGGGTAGAATTTTGTGATATCTTAGTACCATGTGTAATATATACAGTTTCCTGACGGAGAGTAGCTTAGAGCTTGCGTATAAAGTTTCAGTAGGGAACCTGTAGGGCTTACAGTACATGACCTTAATCAAGGATCTTTGTGCCCTCTCTAGTTCTATAAAATACGACTTAGCTGCTCCACCCCATACCGAGACACAATATATGATTACAGATTGGGCCAGTGCGATATATATTTTATTTTGTAGTTCTGTACTCATAACGTGTCTCAAAGATTTGAAAACCCATATGAGTTTTCTTAATCTCCCTATAGTTAGTTCGAGGTGTGGGTACCAGCTTAACCTTTGATCTACTATAATACCTA
Source organism: Orthosia cruda (assembly GCA_964057195.1). Classification (NCBI taxonomy): domain Eukaryota; kingdom Metazoa; phylum Arthropoda; class Insecta; order Lepidoptera; family Noctuidae; genus Orthosia; species Orthosia cruda. The sequence goes on along the minus strand of OZ059829.1, from coordinate 21,461,749 downwards.
GGTACTTGACGGAATTTACCTTCTGAATTACAGGGCAACTACAGGTAGATTGGGTTGGGGTACGACAGGAATGTATTCTAATCTTAAAGTCAGGCGCAGGCTGAGAGTTTGCGTATTTAGTGAAGCAGACGAAGTTGGTTTTTAGGGTATTTAGGGTAAGTAGATTCTCCCTTAGCCAATCACTAACTCTGGCGAGTCCCCTTTCAGCCTCCAGCCTAACCTTGTCCCAGGTCTTAGCAGAGAAGATAATAGCGGTGTCATCCGCGTAGGACAGTATCCTCGCACCGTTGATAATAAGGTTACAGAGTTCATTAATGTAAATCAAAAATAGCGTCGGGCCGAGGACACTGCCCTGTGGGACGCCATACGTCACGTTCTCCTCGTCACTAACATGGTTTTCAATTTTTACCCCCTGCTTTCTGTTTTGAAGGTAACTGCTGAGAAGAGAGAGAGCAGAACCTCGAAATCCTAAGTTCTCCAGCCTGTGTATAAGTTTAGAGATAGAGACGGTATCAAAGGCTTTCCTGAGGTCAAGAAAGGCCACTAGGCATTTGTTCCCCTTATCTACTTCCTTGGTTATCACAGTTGCTAGTTCCTCCGTAGCATCCTGGGCCGACATCCCCCTTCTAAAACCATATTGAGAGGAAGATAAGATGTTATACTTAGTCAGGTAGTTAACTATTCTACAGTTCAAGAGCTTCTCAATGATTTTAGAAATGGAGGTCAACACAGAAATTGGCCGATAGTTGTTAACGTCGCCTTTATCTCCACTCTTATACACAGGGGTAACAACGGAGCGCTTAAGAAGGTAGGGGAAGATACCAGTGTTAAAGCACAGGTTGGCCAGGTCACAGATCAGCGGGACTAAGATGTCCTTGGCCTGTTTTAGGAAAAGGGTAGGAATTCCGTCCCATCCTGGTGCACTCCCAGAGTCTAGTGACATTAGTATATTTTCAACTTCCTCTTGAGAGGTGTCTAGGAGAACAAAAGAGGATAGATTAGGGCTGTCTGTGTTACCAGTTGTAGGGGGTACGTAACTATTTAAGATGTTCTGAGCTAAAGTTTGACCAATGTTAATAAAATAATTATTAACATAGTTGACTGAGTCTAGGGGACGTGATTTTATCTTAAGTAGGTCGCAATTTGAGCTCCTAGGTGGCTTATAATTTGTGATATCATTAATGGCTGACCACAATGCCCGAGGGTTTTTAGCAGATGCTTTGATTTTATCTTTGTTGAATTTGTTTTTTAGTTTTTTTATAAGGTTCACACAGAAAGTCCGATATCGTCTATATGTAATTATTAGAATTTGATTATGTGGGTTTGATTTGAGTTTAAGGTAGATTGAATTTCTTAGTCTAATACACCGTAGGGCACCTGTTGTTATCCATGGTTTAATCGTTCTTTTGCTGTTCGTGATAATTACACTTTTAGAGTTCGAAAGTAAAGCTGTCTTGACCAATTCTATAAGCGCAAAGGCGTATGTATCAGGGTCTTTGAAGATGTTGAAAAAGGAGGTATCAGTATTTTTTAGACTATTATGAGCATTTTCGTAGTTGACTATTGTTTTGTGCTTTTTGGGTATATTATAGCAATATTTGTTCTCGAGTGATAACAAAATCAGGCAGTGGTCTGTTACGGTTGTATTTAAAACCGCTGTAAAAGCTATGTTTTTTTGATAATCAAGACTCAGGAAGACGTGATCTAGGCATCCATCCCCCCTCGTGGGTAGGTTGTGAGATGGTAAAAGTCCATGCGTTGATAGCATATTTAAGTAGGCACCTTCAACGAGCACACCGCGAACCTCTGCAGGAGGGCAGCTAACATTTATAAGCAGCTGTCCCGTGCCGCTAAAGTGAGTTGGGGATTGGACGCACAGATCATACACACAATCTACACTGCTATGATTGAGCCTATAATAACGTACACGGCCGCAGCCTGGGCTCCCGCTACGAAGAAGCTGGGAATACGGAAGAAGCTAGGCTCGGTCCAACGAGGGTTCGTCCAGAAGATCTGTAAATCTTACCGTACTGTCTCCCTGAACTCGGCACTGGTACTGTCCGGAATACTACCTCTAGATCTGCGCATACAGGAGGCAGCCGCCCTGTATGAAGCGAGGAGAGGGTCATCCCGGTTTGTGCCAGGAGATAGGGAGATCGAAAGTGCGGTAAGGTTTGCAGAGGCTCCTCATCCAGCTACGCAGATGCCCCTGGAATTCATGTGCCTGGCAGACCAACAGTTGCTAGACAGCAACAATGTGCAGACGGTGCGAATCTTCACCGACGGCAGCAAGATTGAGGGAAAGGTCGGAGCCGCATTATCCATATGGGATAATGATGGCGAAGTCCGGAAGCTCAAACTTAGCTTAGCCGCGTACTGCACAGTCTACCAGGCGGAACTCCTGGCCATCTGTAAAGCGACGGACGTGATACTCGCGCGGCAAGAGACGAGCTATGGTTTGTACAGCGACTCAATGTCAGCATTGGAGACGCTTGCAAACCATGGCTCTCTCCATCCCCTGGCGGTTCACGCGCGCGCCAATTTGGCTCAAGCCCTGGGCCAGAGCAAAGCTGTGTCTTTGTTCTGGGTCAAGGCCCACGCGGGCCTGCCGGGGAATGAGCGAGCGGACGAGTTAGCAAAGGAAGCAGCATTGTCGTTACGGAGGAAGCCGGACTACGACCAGTGTCCGGTTTCATTCATCAAGCGACAGATCCGTTTGGAATCGCGCATTACCTACTATTAAAGCGACATTTACCTCTGTATTCCAGATAATTGAAACCGGTCGATACAAGCCTTTGCGTCGACATCCAACAGAAATCGCGTTGATTTATTATGTAAGCTCAGTTTCACAGAATTTGTAGGATGAGAGTTGCATATGTTACACGAATTTTGTTGGAAGTTTCGAACTTATAGGTACGGTTTTAGATGGCTGGTATTTATTGATAGTTCGCATCCGCAAGTATATTCGTAGTCATGCTATTAGTTCAAACATTTTAAACGTTCCTGCTTTATGTTGGCAAACAGACAAGCAAATAATTACAATCATTTTATTTGGAATATTAAATTTTATACCTATATGTGAAAATATTTATGGAAACTGAATAATTTCAAGAACGATTTGAATTAAAAGATGCAATTTATGTCCTGCTGGTGTAGTGGATGCATTTACAAATGCTAATTTCATTTTTATGCATAGAAGCCCTAATCAATTTAATATAAAATAGATTAAAACATTTATATAATATTAAAGGCGTTACGATTAAATATTAAAGAACTAAACGGCAGTGAATTCTTTAATCGCTGTTTTATATTCAATACTCTAATTTTCTGATTGGAGATTAAGGTTTCCCATCTAAAAACATATTGAAATCTTCAAAATACCAAAAATGTACCCTAAAGTAACATCATGAAACATTCTTGAGGCACTAAAGTACTAGGTAATCGTACACGGAATTCCTAGTATTTAAATTTAGTGGCAGACGACGACGTCTCCTTCTGCAGTTGGGACTCGCAAATTCTCCTTTAGTTTCAAAATCAAAAAATCAAAATCATTTTTTTTTATTTCACATAGGCCTACATGGGCTTATAAAACGTCAACAAAAGGTGCACGGTTTGGGTTGGTCGTTTCCTATGGAAAAGAACCGGCAAGAAACTCCACGGTTACTCTTTTAAAAAATGGTTTGGTTTTACAATATTTCCATGTTACAGCATTAGTACTATGGGGGGACAACGTAGGCCCGACAATAAGTCGTAAGAAACTAAAAAAAAAAAAAAAAAATATAGAAAAAGTTAACAAATGTTAACTAAAATCTAGAAGGCCTACAATGTTCACACATTCACAAAATAATCGGTAAAACAATCTATACAAAGGTAAAAAAAAAAAATATAACAAGACTAAATTTAACATGTGGCACAAATGTTGTTATCAGTGCTGTAACTTTTTCAACATTTAAGTGCTGATTTGAAGTATTGTCGTCACACAGCTTTATCTTCGAATCGAATATACTTTATAGCCTAAGATTCTATGAGCAATCGTATATTTCTTGGAAACGCCGCTAACTAGTTTCTTGAGTAGATATAACGTCACGTTTGTAATGGAGCAGAGATTTATTAATTTTAAGCTACCAACTTTTTTTTAAACCCCAGTTTACCAGCTCAAAATTATCGGAGAATTAATGTGACAAATTGTCAAGCACGCGTTATCTGCTGTGATTGGCTGTTGAAAATTCATTCAACCAATCAAAGCAGGTAACGCGAGCTTGTCAATTTGTCACATTGATTCTCCGATAATTTTGAGCTGGTAAACTGGGGTTTAAAAAATTACTTAAATCACACAAATTTGTCAATTTCGACTTTTTCCATTTGAACCAAAGGGTGCCTTTGTGCCTTTGGTTCAAATGGAATAAGTCTTTCAAACCCACACTATACAACTTAGTACAACATTGCAGAAACAAACGAACACAAGAAGTTCATAAGAAGGTTTTCATGTTAAGCCTACCCGTGTACAATTAGATACAAAAGTATAATTATCTTGGTTGATATAACCTTCATGTTATCGCTTTTCAAACAAAAATAACAATAAACATCCTGCCCTTTGATCAGGGCTTAAAATAGACAGTCTCATCACGATTCGAGCCTTTGATGAGGCAATTAAGGTGTTCTAATAAGTGTGTACGAGGGCAATAATAATATACATATTAAGAACCAAATAATTTGTTGAAAATTCCTGTTCAAAAGCAGTAAATTAATGTATTTCCATTTTAACGTAGAATCTTAAAGGATCTTAAGTAGTATGTATGTAAGGATCGTAGCAGCTGGCGTTCTGTAATTTCGGCCTACCCCCGTGGAAAAAGGCGTGAGTTTTAAGGATGTGTGTATATGTTAAGAATCTTCTTAAATATTTTGAGTAGCTATGTTTAAAACCCTATTCTTTGCAATATTGCATTGATTAACTTGGAAGAGGCATTTACCTAGCTGTAGCACAGTTTAAGCTAAATAGATTTAAAAGAAAAACTGATTGATTTGTTCCTAACCCGTAAATGCTTCTTAGGAGATTGACATAAGTACTAGAGTGATCTTTAAACAGAGCTAAGTGATAAATTAATAATGTTCCGTACTAATTACTTCAACATAGCATTCTGTTGGCAGTCCCAATGCAAATACGTATGTTTATTTGACTTTCATGAATGAAATATTTGTATCTGGATCGTTTCCTTTGGGAAGGAAGCATAAAATCAAAAAAACCTTTTTACAAAAAATACTGCCGACTTCCAAATAAAAAACTACAAAGTGAAAAATAACTTTATTTTTGGAAGTCGGTGTCTATGGTAGGGACCAATTTTTTGCGATAAGGACAGCGATTTCCAAAAATAAAATTATTCTTTCCTTTGTAGTTTTTTATTTGGAAGTCGGCAGTATTTTTTTTTAAAAGGTTTTTATTTTTCCCTTTTTAGTTGTACCTATAATGCTAGAATAGATTACGCAAACATCATGAAACTTGAACATAACCGGTGAAATGAGAGTGTACCAAGAACAAGTGTACACATCTGCGTAGAAAGGGTACGCAGATGTGTACATAGAGCGTAATGGCGTGATGTTATGTTATGAAATGGTATAAACAATGAACAGACATACGGTTGCAGCAATTCCGAGAGATTTGCCCTTATTTATTGAAGAGTTCTTTTGCATATCTCCGAAGTTCTTCATCAGATCTTCAATAAATTAAAATAGAACCAATTTCGAAACATACTCTTTCAAACAAAAAAATATTTTTCAACTGACGGAGATATCGGTGAACATACAAAAACAAACATAATGTCGAACATAAAACCTCATTTTTGGTAAGTCGGTCAAAAAGGCGTATCATGGGATTGTTATAATCTAGTTGAAATTTTAATTTGAAATCCATTTCATTATCAAACGTTTGGTTAATAGAGTGATTCTCAGTATTTTCTACCAAGAATCATTTCATATCATGACTGTATAATTTTATGGAAACGAAATGGCACTTTAACACATGCAGCAATTGGAGACAGGATTTCTTGACTTCACAGTTTCCTCACAACATACTTCAGAGGAACGTGACCACATACGACGCGTCTCCAAGTTATGCGGTCGTCTGCAGAATAACTTGTAATGTGGTTTTCTTTGTAAAATAGTGCAGTGGTGTCCTCTTGCTTTCTGCACCAAACTTTTAGAGGATATTTATTTCCCAAGGCCGATTTAGCCTCTTTTGATCGGCTGGCCGTCAGATTAAACTCATGACATAACATCATGCAATTCCTCGAAGGGTTGGGCAGAGGTTCCCCTGTAGTACACTCAGACTTCGCCTACTATGCCGTAAGATGTATGGTTAATATTTTTTTTTAATACTATTAGCACAAAATATTCAGACTAAAAATTAACAGCAATCTTTCCACAATGCAGTCAACAATATTTAATAAAATAGATTCGTAAATGGCATTATAACATTAACATTATCAAAACTACAACGTTGCAAGCAAAAATGTATAGATCATAATAATTATGAAGATGTTAACATTCTCAGAACTCAATATACCTCCAGCTTCATATAAATTAGCCTGAATTTCTGAAAACCTCGAGAACACGATATCAAAGAGTCCTTGTTACAAAATTGCCAAATAAACTCATACGATGTTGAAGCAATTAAAATTTAATATCCATACTGTCGTCTGTTTATTCTTATTAGAAGCACAGATATTATGAACACGAAATGCTTATATATAATTCGAATAAGCAAAACATATCGGCGAAATTTGTTGTAATATGCTTATTAAAATCAGTCCGCTTGTTATCGCATAAATCCTCATTGCTACTTTGATACGGTAAGCAATGGCATGCAATATTTTTCTTGTATAATTTATTTATGGACTAAGCGCATGATGGTCTTCCGATATTCGTTTCGTTCAGTTGTTTTGTTTATGAGTGTATAAATTAAAAAATATATATTTGGGGTTTGTGAATTTTGTCTATGCTTTGGTATGTAAAGTAGCTTTATTACATGCTCTGATAGTTTTGACATTTACTATTCATTTTGTTATATTGTTCGTGACTGATATAATTTTATGAATATACAGATAAAAAATTTCTCAATATAAAGAATACTGAAGACTTGTGGGGGATATCCGTTAGGGTTCTTGGAGATATTATTGACTCAATTGCTCCTGTTCTAACAGGCATATTCAACCAATGTTTGGACAGCGGCACTTTTCCTGACTTAATGAAACACAGTAAAGTAGTACCAATTTTCAAATCAGGCTGTAAGAGTGATCCTTCTAATTATAGACCTATATCCGTGCTTCCAGCATTGAGTAAAATCTATGAAAAAATCATGCTGGAACAGATGTTGTCTCACTTCAATTCAAATGGGATCCTGCATAGTCAACAGTTTGGTTTCACGAAAGGTAGGTCGACAACGGACGCGGGAGTAAAACTCATCAGCCACATCTTGGAGGCTTGGGAGAGGTCCCAGGATGCCATTGGCATTTTCTGTGATCTCTCAAAAGATTTCGACTGCGTCGACCACAACACACTGATCTGTAAATTACACCACTACGGAATTCGTGGAAAATCTGCTGATCTCGTGCTTTCATATTTATTAAACAGACAGCAAAAAGTAAATGTTAATGGGGCGACGTCCTCCGGGTCTCTAGTCAAGATGGGCGTGTCCCAAGGTTCAATTCTCGGCCCTTTCCTTTTTCTTGTTTACATTAATGATCTCTCTTTTATGATGGCCAAATTATCGGATATAATTCGATTTGCTCATGATACTTCGCTAATTTTTAAAATAGATAGGCAAGATACGGATGTCTTAAATGTCAAAGAAAGTCTAATTGTTCTCTTAAAATGGTTCGCAGCTAACAATCTTTTACTGAATGCGAAAAAAACAAAATGTCTAAAGTTCTCTTTACCAACATGACCTAAACTTAAATCTTGACGGCAAAAATCTTGAAGTTATAACGGAAACTGTATTCTTAGGGATTACTATCGATTCAAAATTGCAGTGGGGCGCGCACATTAGAACTCTTTCGGGTAGGTTAAGTTCGGCTGCATATGCAGTAAGGAAAATAAGGCAGCTAACCGATGTAGCTACAGCTAGGTTAGTATACTATGCTTATTAAGACATTTGACTCAATTTTCATCCTACAAAAGAGGGCAATCCGCGCAATCTATATAATAGGTCCTCGCGAGTCCCTCAGAGAAAAATTTAAAGAGATCGATATACTGACTCTACCTTCACTTTATATTTTGGAATGTATTTTGTATGTCCGTAAAAATCGGGGGCTTTTCAAAACTAGAAGCGACTTCCATAATTGAAATACACGCAGTAAGCACGAAATTGTAATACCCAAATTCAGATTAACGAAAACTAGCAAGTCTTTTCTTTTAAACAGTATACGCTTTTATAACAAGTTGCCAAAGTCAGTTATAGAACTGACCGATGGAAGGTTCAAAAACTACATCAAACGTATCCTTATTAAAAAAGCATATTATAAAATCAAGGACTACGTTGAAGATAAAAACATTTGGCCTTAGCTCCTTCTGCGCATGCAGCTTTCCAGGTAACTTGTAAACGGCACAAATATGTGGATGTCTCTAACTATTCTCAATCTCATTTTTCTTTCCTTCTATTAATTAGACTTTTTACAATGGTTTTCAAACATCTTTATAGCCCTTTGCTAAGAATAGTTACAGCACTGATAACAAAATTTGTGCCACATGTTAAATTTAGTCTTGTTATACTTATTTTTATTTACCTTTGTATAGATTCTTTTACCGATTGTTTTGTGAATGTGTGAACATTGTAGGCCTTCTAGATGCTAGTTAACATTTGTTAACTTTTTTATAAAATATATAATCCTTTTATTTTATTTTTTTAGTTTCTTACGACTTATTGTCATAAGTCGGGCCTACGTTGTCCCCCATGTCTAAGTACTAATGCTGTAACATGGAAATATTGTAAAACCAAACCATTTTTAAAAGAGTAACCATGGAGTTTCTTGCCGGTTCTTCTCCATAGGAAACGACCAACCCGAACCGTGCAACTTTTGTCGACGTGTTATAAGTGCCCATGTAGGCCTATGTGATTTTTTTTTATTTTTTTTTATTGAATCTTGCCAAAAAGAGCACATTCCTTATAAGCCGTTTATCGTTTCACACAACACATAAAAGTCTCCAGAGTTGAGTGAAGTATAAAGATATTCATAGGTCAACGGTTAGCAATTTCTCACTATCGATGTATATGCATTATTGCAATTTTTGTAACAGCCGAACGTATGGTTTCCTGGAGTACTATTCACCAGAAAAGGTACAAAAACTCTATATACACATTCTACCTACATAATACGAACTAAGTAATATTTATAATGTTAGCAGAAAACAGAATTGAAGGGACAAGAGAAAGTAGTCTTTGCCCTGCAGTGATACATCAAATTATGCTAGTCATTTTGCGACACCGACTTCCGAAACGAAAGTTATTTTCATGCACTTTTTACCGACTTCATTAAAAAAGGAGGTTATCAATGCGATACGTAGGTAACTATTTAATATTGTTGAAATAGCACAATGTTCAATGTATGTTTGTATGTATGTATATTTGTCCTCGCATTTCTCCGAAACAATTCATCGGATCGCGATCATTCTTTTCAACACATTTGTGCTGTTTGTCGCTAATGAGTTCGGTTGTATGTTCCATATCTTTAAAACTGCTGAATCGATTTTGATGAAACTTGCACTATTTCTTAAATTAAAAAACACTTAATCCAATAAAAAATAACGGTCACGATACGATATCTAGTTTCGGCGAAATGCGAGGACAAATATACATACATACAGTTTTGATTTGGCACACATATTTAGAAGTCTACATAGAGTAACATATGCGAATATTGTGCAATTGTAACAATATTACGTACATACGTATAGAATTGAAAACCATTTTTTTTATGATTCGGTAAAAGTCATAATTTTATTCTTCTTTTAAGTGAGACTAAAACTTGTTTTGAGTTCAAAACTCATTCCTGAAAATCATTATTGCCTTGATACCACCAAGTTATAAGTACATATTGTACATGTTTGGTAGGAAGGAAGCTGACGTCATGATTTGGCACACATATTTAGAAGTCTACATAGAGTAATATATGTGAATATTGTGCAATTGTAACAATATTACGTACATACGTATAGAATTGAAAACCAATTTTTTTATGATTCGGTAAAAATCATAATTTTATTCTTCTTTTAAGTGAGACCAAAACTTGTTTTGAGTTCAAAACTCATTCCTGAAAATCATTATTGCCTTGATACCACCAAGTTATAATTACATATTGTACATGTTTGGTAGGAAGGAAGCTGACGTCATGTAATCGAACCGCTTGCCTTTTGCAGCTTACGTTTGATGAATGTGTCTCGCCGTTTACCATTCGTTCGTCTTGAATAGGTACCTATTATGAATATCCATTGAATATTTAATAACTACCAATAATGAAATTGTATCCCATGCAGCAACAGTAGTTGTAATTAGGTGCGTTGCTAGTGTTGACTATTAAGAGTTCGACGATACTCGTATTAGATAGATACTACTATCAGTCGTGCATGTTTCTATCAAATGTCATTTGAGGCCAATCTCTTAATCCTTTAAAGTAGAGTTGTGCCCAAATGCACGAAAATAAGCTTGTAAAGCTAGTGCCCATTAATTTCTCTTTAAAAATTTATATTTGACTCCGAAAACACAAAACTCATTTATAAAGTAGAGTCATGATAAGGCTTGTTTCCACATGGCTAAGCCCAAAGCGACACAATGCAACATGATTGATGGACTGCTTAGCATTACATACAGTGTATCCTGTACTTTATAAAATGTTTTTGCTTTTGAAACGGGCCGAATTACATTGTAATAATACTTCTAGGGTATCGTCTTTCATTCAAAAAGTTTGAACGAAGCAATCCGTATAATTTGGATAGAACTTCACTTTAGGTAAGTTCTTTTAATCTGATCTCCATTCAAAAAAATAGGTTCTAAAAACGTATGTTTGTTTTCACCTTTGATTTTCTGCTGAAAATAATTAAATTAGATTTACACTCTACATAATGCAAAATGAGTGTAACTATAAATAAACGTTACTCAAAAAATGATAAACTAATAAATATAAATGTTGATGGATGGAGAAGAGAGCAAGACCAAAGAAAAGATGGCTGAAATATGTTAGGGATAATGAATGAAAATGGAGTGAATGATAACGAAACCGCTAAAAGGGGAGAATGGAAGGCATATCTTTTGGGCAGGCACCAAATAACATGCGACAAAGGCAGGCAGAAGAAGTCATACACGAGAACAGTGGTTATACTAATATAGTATTTATTTATCAAACAGTTTGAGGTGAATAAACATACCGTTAGGTAACACTACCCTATAACAAAATAAATACATGCAATTAATTTAATCGACGTGTTTGTGGTTTTACACGATACCAAATATAATTCATATCACATTTATTTTACGAGCTTGAATTACTGAACTGTTACAACGCCTGAATTATTACTGATAATACATTGCGGTTAGCGGCGGTAATTCTATTCTAGGTACGTGCTCCAAATACAGGCTTTTTTTCTAATACAATATTTTTGATTTAAAACCACCGCGAATAATACAATGAGAGTGTAAATTAATTTGGCCCCTAAACGCTCTTGAAACCTTAAATATACGACATTTTTTTTTTCGAAACTTGAAATTTGGGTTAGGCATGCATGTTCTAGTGTTGGGAAAATTAAATAAAAAATGTGTTTTATTCTTGATACCGGGGTTTTTTTTCTGGTCCGTTTGCACTGACTCTAGTCTTTGTCAGAGGTCTAGAAGCAAAAGTCTTCGCGCAAATATGGGAGTGGCGCGAGGAGACGAAACGCCGGGGCGAAACACCGTTGCCGCGACAAATCGCGGCTCGGCGGACAGAGCTCCGGCATGATCTCATGGCGACATGGAGTGGGCGATTGTCGCAACCCAGCTCTGGGCACGCCACAATTGCGGCGGTAAAGCCCCTCTATGATGAGTGGCTTGATAGGCGTCACGGCGCCCTCACCTTCCACCTGACGCAGGTCCTCACCGGACACGGCTGTTTCGGGAGGTTCCTGTACAGGATAAGGCGGGAGGAAACGCCCGGGTGTCACCATTGTGAGGATCGGCGCGTAGTGTTCCACGCGCGCCTTAAAGAGATGTCAGCAAAATTGACGGGGCCAATTAGGGCCGATGCCTGTCTGGGTCGCGGATAAATTTGAAAAAGAGTTACCGCGGCCCTGGCTCAAGCAACTGAAGGAACACGGGTGGGTTTTAGTCAGTAAAAGTCTGATACGCCCTCCCGCTTCACCCAGAGCGGGAGAAGTCATAGAATGATTACCCACCCAAAAAAAAAGTCTATGTCAGATGTGACAGAGACAGAGTCGATTGTTTGTGCTTAATAAACAACAACATGCGTCGAGCACATTAATATTCTTATTTTATAGTCGATTTGAACGGTTTAACAACAACATGTATTTAAGGGTTGTGATGTATTGAAAACCATTATAGTGTCTGTCTCTCACAACTGGGTCATTCTGCCTCACTGCTAATCACGGCCCTTACCTCATATTATATTTAAAACGTGTCAGTGGTTTCTCGATTGTGAATTTTTGTCAGATATTGTTTGTCTAGTGGTCGCAAGCACTAATGCTGAGCATGGGGTCCCGGAATCGATTGCCGGGTCGGTCAAAATGTTATTAGGTTTTTCCATACGGAATTTTTCAGTAGCCGAGTGTCTGGATTTGTGCCCGGTTGATGGTTATACATAGGTTCGCCCCTTTGGCAGAATGAAGGCAATACTATGTTGAATAATATACAGGCTGCATCAGGAGTTGTTTACTATACGGACCTTGTGGAAAATAGAACAAATTGTCATGCGTTCAAGCGTTTTTGCCATACCTATTATTGGAATAAATATAACAGCTCACAATTTTGGGACCCATTATTATTAATGCTAATTTTTATCCGTGGCGCTAGGCAACTGGGCTTATTCCATTTGTAAACGACCTTTTGTGCCTATTGGCCTTGTTTGTTCTGTCTCCTGCTAGATATGGAGGGAAGTGAATATGCGTATTTTTTCCTACTCCTCCATGATTATTTTCTAATTAATTTCGTTGCGGGATCCAAGACAGTTAAATTCATTCTCTGGGACTTCGACGTTTCATTGCCTCGGCGCTTTTCTGGTGGTCGCCACTGTTGATTTTGGCATTCAGGAGTTGCAGTGGTTTGGCAATAGTGCGGTGGGATTGTCCCAATAAAAAAAGCTCATGCCGCTCACTCAAACTTAAACATAATTGTCGGAATTTGGATGTACATAGACGCACCTCTGCACTCTCATTCAAACTTTTTATTAACCATTTTGTAACCTAACTCGTAGTGTCATGTTGTTGCAAAAACCTTTTTTATATCGCGTCATATTTATGGCACAATATTATTTAAAAAAAAACATTTTTGTTTCAGACCTACTTGAGACAAAGAATAATTCTGGGCATTGTTCAAAGAAATTCGGGCTTTGAAACTATAAGAATGATTTAACATTGGCCACTTACTCAAATATTCATGTAACATAAGATTCCTTGACACAAAACAATACTCACAAATTCCATTTCGACTCTTGACTTGAGTTCAGCTATTAAGGCTAGCGGGCTTTCTAGGAAACATGGTATTGTTTGTAGAAATATGCCAACACTCATGTCACTTAAAGAGTTCTAAAGAGGGACGAAGCACAGGAATAATGCTGGGTAGAAAGGGATGTAACGAAAGCCATTTAACGCAGGTAAAATTAATAAGAAACAAACTTGTTTTTTTTAATAAACTTATAAATAAAATGCGATTTCACAAGAAACAAACGTGTGAGAAAAATTTCGGGTCTATTAAATAGCCGGAAATGGGTAAAAATTTGCAAGCACGTACATACAGACTAGATAAAAGCTTGTTAAAAAATATTAATTAATTCAAACTATTTAGCGGAAGCCACAATAAAGTTTAGTGGCTTAGTAGATAGCCGCTAAGAACTTGCGGATGCGGCGGATGCATTTTGGTATTGGAACAATTATTTAAATTTACAAAAGGTATTTTCTTCAATACGATATGAGGCTAACCCACTAAAATAGAAGTGGTTTCGCCTGTGTCTTCGGACTTACCAGTCCAGACTATTCAAAGGCAAAGCACTCAACAATAAATGTAATTTATTCAGTGGAAATTGTAAGAAATATAGAAATTAGCTCCACTTTTAGAGTATTCCAAACTCACAGCGACGCAAGGCTTGGAAAACGGAAATATTCGAACCGGTTAACGCCTAAGTACATAGGGAACTTATTCTTTATACTTTTAACCACAATTAAACGGCTTTAGGCAAAAAAAAATCGTAAATAGGTTTTATGGAATTAACCGGTTGTGAACGGTTTTTGTCGTCTACCTTCAGTTCTTTAGTCTTAAAAAAACGACTCAAATTTAGGCGCGCGGCCCGCCTAAACCGGTTAATTAGGGTTTTCAACAACGCTCTTTTAACGTCTAGACGCCGAAAACGGTTATATTAAAACAGTTTATTAGACTTAACGAAGACTCACATTCGCCATATTTACATTCGGATTGTGATAGTGTGTTACACAGATGGAATGCTGGCCCCTCCAGCTTTAGATATTTATAGTAGCCACAATCCCTACATGAAAAACTCGATACAATTTTTTTTTCCAAGCATAAATTCAATAGACATTGTTCTCATGTAATTTTTAAATATCTTTAAACGTAATGAATCACTATAATAATAATGAGGAAATTCAAAATAAACATCGGATTACATTCTATTTCCATCGTCATTAGTCAAAAGACTTTTAGAGCTTGTTATCGTCCTTCCACATATTTCGGTTCAATAAAACGCCAACGCGCCATATTGTCCTAAAAAATAATGTAACTCCTTCAAGTGGAAATGACTCTGGATGAAGTTTCCTTGCGTGAACGAATCAAAAATGAAGATATCCGTAAGAGAACCAAGTTTACTGATCTAACCCGAAGAATTGCCAAATTTGCCAACAGTGGGTAGGCAACCACGTGCTAGAAGAAACAGCATTAGAAGGCCTCCCACAAGGTGGATTAATCTGGTGAAGGCTGCGGGCATCTCCGTGCACAGGAGTGGTCGAGATGGCGATACTTGAGGGTGGTCTATGTCCAGAATTGCATCTGGAAAACGTCCACTGCACACTTACTTACTCTTATGCTGGAATAAAATTTAAAACAATATATTTTATATATTACAAAAACCCAACAGAAATACAAGGGATTACTTTTATTTATTCTATAGCCGTTTTAAAACAGATAAATCCAATCCACTCAAGTCGCGTAGGTAATGAAATTCATGGATACGTTTACACGTACTTTAATAATAAAACTCTATTATCGGTTTCTACAGCTGGGCACAAAAGCTTTTTTGATAAGAAACAAAAGGCACAAAATTATGCTTTGACGGCACACGTGCGCCAGATGAAACTCGTTACAAGAAAATAATAAGATTCTGTTTTATAAGAAAAGTCGTATTATAGTTGATTTACTTTTATTCCAATATCTTTTAGTCTATGCTTGGTAACTAAATAAATTTCGCTGGATCTTATAATAACCAGAGTATAAAGTCTAATTATAGAGTTTCGTGTGCATTCTTCTCTATAACAAGCTACTTTTCCGAATGCACGGTAGAATCTTCTTGTTATACTTATTTTTTTTTTACCTTTGTATAGATTCTTTTACCGATTGTTTTGTGAATGTGTGAACATTGTAGGCCTTCTTGATGCTAGTTAACATTTGTTAACTTTTTTATATAATATATAATCTTTTTATTTTATTTTTTTAGTTTCTTACGACTTATTGTCATAAGTCGGGCCTACGTTGTCCCCGCATATCTAAGTACTAATGCTATAACATGGAAATATTGTAAAACCAAACCATTTTTAAAAGAGTAACCATGGAGTTTCTTGCCGGTTCTTCTCTATAGGAAACGACCAACCCCAACCGTGCACCTTTTGTCGACGTATTATAAGTGCCCATGTAGGCCTATGTGAAATAAAAAAATTGTGATGATTTACATTTTTTGATTTTGAATCAACTTTTATTACTTGTAAATTTTAAGTTGTGTTTGACGTTCAAAAGTGCCGCTTATTGACCTAGTTGAACAAATATCTTTGACTTTGACTGAATCAGAGATAAAACCAAGAATAAGCGATATTGCTACACAATATCACTTTATGCGCGTTTACAACTAAAAAGTATATGTCATATAAACGTTATCCAAATGCCGTCCATCAAGTCTGTTCTGGGTTACAAACCGATTCAAGGATGATAACATTCACGCCTTCTATCACGATCACTTCCCAATCAACCACCACCTTGTAATTACGTTTTCCGAGAAACGGTACCTGATATATAGATCACCATAGGAATAATAATACCATACTATGTATGTATATAAATAACAGTCCGCGCAGGGAATATTTCTCTTCTCATACAAGAAGGAACGAACCTTTATCATGACGCTTTATATGCAGTTTGACAAAGATTGTCTAGAGATATTGCTGTCAGCGATAAGACCGTCATTGTACCCATAGAATTTATTTTTTCGTTTATCGGCGTAGATACACTATAGTATAAGAAACTTTAAGAAAAATCACAAAGATACTCTCTTTTTGTGTCTATACTGTCTATAGAACCATAGTCTACACGAGGAAGAAAATACAATCGAGCGCTAAATACAGTCTGGCGCGTGCAAGCAAGCACGTGTTCCTGCATCTACGTACATATGAAACAGTATGGTAATTCAGATGACGTATTCAATTCTTCGTAAGTGATGGGCGATCAGGGAGCACGCGATTCAGCAGGGTGAATGAAAACGATGCATCTTCGGTGTTACACCACAAAAGCTAACGTTTGTGTTAAGATGAAACAGAAGCTGAGCGATGTATTTGTTACATAGGTATATATGTGTGGTGAAAAGATGATGAAACAGAAGCTGAGTGTATATGTATATAAATAGGTGTATGTGTAGAAAATATAGCGAGTTCATTGACTCTTAATGTATGTAGAAGAAAATGTGAAAGATTAGGAATGGCTACAAAGGAGACACTAGGATGGCAGCTGATGATAAAGGAGTCATGAAAGGACCTAGGCGAGAACGATTGTTAACACGTTCCTTGCCAAGGACTCGCCTCGCGAAATGCTTCACCGAAATACCACGTGGTCAATCGTTGTCGCTGATAGAATATTACTTTGTCTAGAGCCCAAGGTCGTAATAGGATGATGAAATGTAAATGAATAGATATGCCGTAGTCATCCACCGCGGCCAGCTAAGCCTAGGCCGTTCATTAAACGCCGGCATCCAATTAAATGGCTGAAGGACAACTAGCCAAATCATTGGGCGCAACTTTTAAGCAGCTGGCTGAATGTCGTGTTGTTATTTATTTAAATTAGATTTTGATGATTTTTTGATATTTGGTTAGGGTGACTAGATAGTTTATACACAAATATTTCGCAAAAACTTTCAAGAGACGTAGTATTATTTGGCCCCTTCATGTTTTCTTACTATTTTGACAATATCACACTTTAATTTCACTTAAAATTGCACACAAGAACGAAAAATATCATTGACGGTTTGCGCTGTTGACGCCATATTTGTTTTGGGCAGATTTGGATCACTTGGCTGAGTCTTGGTCAGTCATCTTCAAACGTCTGCCTTTCAATACGCCAAGTTATTAAAAGTTGAATGATTCTCCAATTTAATGATCCAATTGGATGTCGACGTTTAATGGATAGCCTAGGTGTCCAATTAGCTAGCTAATTTAACCAAATGGCTGCGACAGATACATATAATTTGTATAACTGTATTAATAATTCGCATGCTTAAGTCCATAACATTTTGAGTAATAATAATTTTATGCTCAACCATAACATTATTATGCCAGAAGTGTAAATATTGTTGTATACCTTAACATGATCGACTGCGTAGTTAACGTAGCAAAACGATGTTGGTTAGTATTAACATAGTAAAAGCGGTCATTGACACACAATAATTATTCGTAATTTGTTCTTTTATTTATTTCAGAATCAATGTATCTTTTATATATTTTTTTCAGTCTGATGAGTATTCATTCAGTCATTTTTATGCACATTTTTATTACTTCGAGTGTGTCAAAATATCGGCAATACCAACTTGTAAATACTGGTGTAAATATGTTTATTTTTAACCGACGAAAAAATAAGGACGAAGTTCTCAATTCGACGTGTATATATTTTTTTATATATTACCACGCATAACTTTTTATAGAGTGGTCCGATTTAAAAAATTCTTTAGTTTTATTTTTTTATTTGATTGAGAACTCAAAGTTGGTCACATTTAAATTTCAAAAATAATATCCATTCCTAAAGGTAGAAAAAGGTTTAACTGATAATATGCCCACTGAACCTTTTTAACAAAAAAAAATACCGACGAAATAACGAACTAAAAAGCAAAAAATAAAAATATCTTTTAGTCTAGCATTTTGAGGCAGCGCCAAACAAACTATCAACGACGATCAAACTAGCAACAATCATTCTACGCTTTCGGTTATTAATTTGCATGTTTATTTGTTTGGAATCAACTGAAAGTGCTATATAATGTTTTATAATTTTTTGCTTTTTAGTTCACTATTTCGTTGGTTATTTTTTTGTCAAAATAGTTTTCGTACCTGTAAATTGTATGAAGTAGGTAGTATGATGTAGTAGGGATTAGTATGAAGCAAACAGTACGTATAAATATAGGTTTGACGTTTTACTGTATCCATGCTAAATTATTTTTCTTCCACTGTGAGTTTCTTCCATTATTGCAGCTACACTGACGAAACGAAAAAACATTTGAGGTTAAGTTAGGTAAGTTAAAATAAATTATTCGAATGCCAAAAAGTAATTCACTGTATTAGACACAGATGTAAACAACGAGCATCTGTTAACATTTTATTTGTCGCATGCATATTTCGCATGATATAGGTTCAAAAGAAAATGCAATCGAGGTGTCAACCGAACCTCATATATTCTTGACTACGGGTAGTAATTAGTCGTTGGTATTTTGAGCTTAACTCTCAAAGGATTAACTCGATAATATGATACAAACGCAAAATACTATCTAGAGTTATGTATAATAGAATATACCATGGAATGACTTTCGAGATTGATCTCTACATCCGTTCCAGTTCACAACCTAACCCTACTGATCTACCCTTTCCCTCAACTCACCACTACACAAATGAGATTAGATACTACACCTACTCCAATTGAAAATACAGGTAAGTGAATATGAATAAGGCTGTGAGCACACGTGGGTGACGATCGCAATCGTACGCGGTAGTGGATTGAGGCAATTCATCTTACTCCAGTGCGGATACTGACACCGGGGGTAGTGTGTTCCTTATTGAAGTTTGTTGCGGGACATGGAGATAATTTTATTCTCAGGGGTTTTTGGTATTGCTAGGCTGCGATAGGGGGAAATCAGGTATTTTCTTCTCGACACACAACATAAGTAACTTGTGTCCTCCTAAATTGATATCACAAAGATGTTGTTTCTTGTAGCTAAAATGAAAAAAAAATCTTATCGTAATGTTTTATCACAATATATATTACAACTGGTTTTATCTGACCTATTAATTCGAAAGGGAGCAGGAAGAAGAAGCAAATACCTAAAAAATTGTTCGATGACCAAGCGAAATAAATTTCTTTTTTTTTGTTAGCTGGGAAAATCCTCAAAAGGCGCCTGGACTTTTGGGGGAAAACCAGGGAGAGCGGGATGATTTTAACTTCACTTAAACCACCCCGATGATCACCATAAGCACTTGGAGGGGGCCCTTAAAAGTTACCTCTTAAAAGATCACCCCAGAACCCCCTCTGTGAAACGCACCTAGCAAAATCAATTTTCATTACTGCTTTTTAGCTGTGCCAGAATTTATTAGAAGGTACTTTAAAATTGATACCAACTGTAAAACTGGTCTCACGAAACCGTCACTCCTGGTCACACTATACATGAATGGATACCTCCTCCTCACCTGCCAACGTTAGTGAATAGCCGACGGTCAGAGTTCGACCCGCGATCGACATCAGCTGGTGAATAGACACAGGATTTTAACCCCTTCGACAAAAACGATGACCGATCCGCTCTAAGAAATATAGAAAGAGCGACGTGAAATATCGCCTATCTTCAAATACATTTATCATGGCAGATGTTTATAATCTTTTGAAGAATGTGAGCTTATGTGTGTTTTATTTTTCTGGGAATCCAATGTAAAATTTTGGAGCAAGTATTATTGCTACTAAAACCGTTTATTAACACTAAATACTCTGGTGCAGACAATTAAACAGTTCAGTTTATTTTCTACCTACTGTATCATTAATTTACAAAGAAAAAGCTGAACGAACTAATTTTTTGTACACAGAACCAATTTAAATAATAATAACCGAGTATCTTATTGAAAATATCAATACTTATATGAGTAAATAGATCGACCATGAGTTTTTGAAACTAAAATCCTACATGATATCTATTACATGTATAGATATATAGGTATAGGATACATTTACATTAGTATACAATTCTAAGGTAACCTGGAAATCAACTTGAGGGATTTCTTACGTCGCCCTTTGAACCTTGCTGAACATAAAAAGGAATAAATCAACAGACATCTGCTCGGAATAGATCAAATTTAATAAATTTAGATACAATACTTCAAATAATTTCTTAACTTTCTTCCATTTTGCCAACGGCACACATAGGTTTAAATCATTTATTCTCATAAAGACAAAAAAAAAAAGCCACTTACATGAGAACATACAAGAAACATTCGGTAAACTTATTTTAGGTAACCGTTACAAGAGTAGGTATGTGTTAAATAAAATTACTCTAATATTATTATATTAATTATTATAACTATTCCATACTCATTCAGCAGTTTAGTCTCAACCATTGTGATACACCGGAGGACGTTAGTCAAGGCAGTTTTCCATTACGTGTTTCAATAGCCGAGATTTAAAACTGCCGAGTGAGCTAACACTTTTTATAAATGTGGGTAAATTATTAAATAGTTGTGCCCCTTCATATGTAATATTCCTTCTAGCGTAATTAGTGCGTATTCTTGGCAAAACAAGTAGACTTGGTCGACGAAGACTGCGTTTAGTAATTTGTGATTTTTTTGTGAATGATACGTTAGTGTGAATGGTTTTGTCTATAATTTTTCTAATCAGAACGCAAGTATTGTATGTGTAGAGTTGTTTAATATTCATCAATTTTGTTTCGTCAAAAATTTTAGAAGTTGGTGTTAGGTATGGATAGCGAAATAATATCTTTATGGCCTTATTTTGTACTCTTTGTAGTTCTTGTAACTTCGTTTTTCCGGCGCTTCCCCAAATCTCTATGAGATATAACAGATGTGACTTAATAAGAGAGTTATATATAGTATAACGTATTTTTCTAGGTATGCACTTGTTTATACTATGAAGTGATCCTGTAAGTTATTAGAATATTAGACTAGAATATTTTGTTGAAAATTCGCCTTTCGTATACGTCGAATTTTATGTTTTATAGTTTTAATAACCTTGGTTTTCAAGGCTTCATTCAGACGGTAATAAAAATAAGACATAAAATTCTAAGTAAAATCTTAAAACTACTTTGTACTTTTGGTGTTCCTCAAGAAGAATATTATTTTCATGGCTTACACATGTTATTAATAAAATTCATGGCTACTCATCATTTTAAAGGTAGGTAAACAAGGGTGTTACGTTGTGTCATTTGATCTCCAATTCAGACTAGGGTAAAGTGTCTCTAGTTCCCGCTTAGCAATTAATAATGAAAACTGTCTCTTTCTGGCAAAAATACTAATATAGCCGCAAGAAGGTGCCAATCAAAAGATGATTAAAATTTGCTTTTTGCCCGAAAAGGCAATCAATCCGAATTAATTCGGCACGTGATTTGCTTGACAAACCGATTTCGTCCAATATGACTCCACTCGAATTGCAGATTAATTGAAAGAGGGTGACCACAGCTTTCATTCGACTCCCTCGTACAGTCCAAGTGATGACATCAAAGCGAAAACGACTGAAAACGGTGACTTGAAAAGTACTTTGGAAAAACTGTGACAATATTTACCTAGATACTCTTCACATGAAGTATAATAGTTTACGTAATTCCTAGTAAAAATCTATATTAAAAGGTTCATTATCATCCGCAGCATGTCTTCGTTCTTCTTTTTTCATGTGCCAATCCCCACGCTATCTATCTATTTGTGTTATTTTTTTGAAAAGGATAAATTATAAATATTTAATTATAGCTATGAGTATTAGTTAGCTAAAATGGGATGACACGTGTGACCAAAGCATTTCTGGTCACATCACTAATACGACTATTATATGTATTAGAATCCATTTCCTTTCAAATAATTGAATGAAGTCCGTGAAATATAATTTCATTTTGGTAACATTGAACGATCGATCAGTCTAAAAGTCTGTTCTTAAGCCATTTTCCCTTGGGAATAAGCAAAAACAATAGAACGCCACCTACTACGATCCTGTCATATCCTATTTTCTTCATTAACAGTCATTCATGGTCGTACACGCACGCCGGTTGAGAATACTAGGTTCCTGACCTTTCTGAAGAACATCACCGATAAGATCTGTGTATGTCTTTCTAAAGCGTCTTCTGCCAGTGGCTCCACTCACATCTGCCTTGTGAACACCGAGCTTTTTACCCATCACTTAGTCTTAATTCCTGAAGTCCGTATTCCCTTTCACGTGTGATTTCCCCGGACGCTCCTTATAGGCTGTTACCTACTACAGAAAAAAGCATTTCCAACATAATAAATACTTAGCTACCTCTTTAATTATTCTCTTTATTTACCGTACGTTCGGTAAATCGATGTTTTGGAGCGGAATGGGGTAAGTGAAGTTTAGCGTTGCCTACATGAAAATTTAATGTGAACAAAAAATGTTTGGTCGTTCTTTTTTTGAAACTTTATTTTATGCTGCTCGGAAATGAGTATGTGATGAGTTTTTTATTGTTAACAGGTGACTAAAATATATTTTCACACCACCTGCTCGAAAACTAAAACTGAATAAAAACACTGAAAACTAAAAACTACTGGACCGATTTCAAAAATTCTATCACCGTTGGGAAGCTACTCTATCCCCGGGTGACATAGGCTACTTTTTATCCCTGTATTCCCACGGGAACGGGAACTACGCGGGTGAAACCACGAGGCGTCCTCTAGTTAAATTTAAAACCAGCTAAGTGCGAGTCGGACTCGCGCACGAAGGGTTCCGTACCACTATCGCAAAAAACGGAATAAAAAGGTTTCTTGTATGGGAACCCCACTTAAATATAAATTTTAGTCCCTTTTTAGTATTTGTTGTTAAAGCGGCAAAAACTACATAATCTGTGAAAATTTCAACTGTCTAGCTATCACGGTTCATGAGATACAGCCTGGTGACAGACAGACAGACGGACCACGGAGTCTTAGTAATAGGGTCCCGTTTTTACCCTTTGGGTACAGAACCCTAAAATTTAACATCGTGTTAGCAACTAACTCTGGAGTTGCAAGTGGGCCTAAGTGCAGTACCTAAGCAACTGATTAACAGATAAATTAATAATCGTACGTAGTAATTAGTGTCGTCCGAATAAGTAATCTCAACATTAATTTCAAACAATCCCATAAAAATTCAATCTAATTACTTTGCCGTCTCAACTTACTTTGTTGTCAACCATAAACAACCCACCTAAGAAACAAAGTACAGTAAGTAAGTACAGTGTACCTTTAACAAACCCTTGTAAATTAGGGTCGGCGGCACCTAACACCAGCCAGGGAGGGCCTGAACTTCTGCGTGTGTCGTAATGAAGTTAGACGCATGTAATTTACTCCCACCACATTCTCCTCATTCGTTCGGAGTTCGTTAATCCTGAAGTTTGAGAAGATAATTAGGGGCGAAGCAATTTCCGGGAAAATAAGAGTTTTCGGTGTATTACCCTGATGAAGATGCTGTAAATAGAATGATGAACACAAATTAGGTAGTTATGAATAGGTTTATTTTTGTGGGTTTTGTTGCTAGAGAGAATCTTTCTTTTATTCGGATATATATTTAACCCCGTTTGAAAGGTGACTTTGTTAAACAGTCCAGGTCAAAATTGTGGTAACATTTGGCAAAATATAAAAGCAGGTTTTTCGAATTGTGTCAATTCATTTATTGAAATGTGATAAAATACCGAAAAATATGTATGTGAAGATGCTATATACACAACACCTATGAACTACTATCATAGTAACTTTCGAATAAAATCGTTTTGACTTTGAATACCCCAGTGTTTACTTTTAGCCCTTGACTGAACAAGGTAGACCGACGTCCTAGTGAAGGTCGCGGGTGTCGTTAGAAGGTCACATTGGAGCTTCTTGGGTGAGGTCACGTAGGCCTTGTAGGCAGTTGGGATTTGGCTGATTTTATGTGTATCTTTAAAACATGCTCAATGATGTATGAAGTTAATTACCAATTTACCAATAAAAATCATTCGAGAATTTGGCTGTCCAGTGCCCAGTGTGCACTGACCGTCTATATACTAGAGCCAGGTCAATCGTGACATACACCCAAGCCTGGACCGAGTGGACCGTAACATCATCAAACTTATATAGCGTTAGTTAGGTGTGATAATACAATAACTTATTACGGAAACGACTTTCTAAAATCTACAGAGCATCTATGACTTAATATGAGAACAAATGACGATCAGAAATCTCTGTTTGTTGTCCTTTTCAATAAAAAAACTTAAAGCAAAAAAACACCCGACTCAAAAACCTCTCAAAAGCAAATAATAAGCCTCGTACTCGCGTCGGGGAACCACCATCGTTTACAGCAGTTTATTTTATTTACTTAGCGGTGCCCCGACGCTTATTTTTTTACTTTTTAGAGGTGTTTTTTTTTTGCAGTAGGTTTTTTTTTGCATGCTTTTTAAACTACAAATAAATATACCTAGTAGTAGACACGATTCTATCAACAACCTATCGAAACACGTAATTATGACATGACGTCTTGGGGAAAAACACAGATTCAAAGACGGCGAATAACTTTTGAACGTGTCAACCGATTCTAATCAATCATACCTTAAAACACTCTTAACAAAGTCACCTTTCAAACGGGGTTAAATATATATCCGAATAAAAGAAAGATTCTCTCTAGCAACAAAACCCACAAAAATAAACCTATTCATAACCACCTAATTTGTGTTCATCATTCTATTTACAGCATCTTCATCAGGGTAATACACCGAAAACTCTTATTTTCCCGGAAATTGCTTCGCCCCTAATTATCTTCTCAAACTTCAGGATTAACGAACTCCGAACGAATGAGGAGAATGTGGTGGGAGTAAATTACATGCGTCTAACTTCATTACGACACACGCAGAAGTTCAGGCCCTCCCTGGCTAGTGTTAGGTGCCGCTGACCCTAATTTACAAGGGTTTGTTAAAGGTACACTGTACTTACTTACTGTACTTTGTTTCTTAGGTGGGTTGTTTATGGTTGACAACAAAGTAAGTTGAGACGGCAAAGTAATTAGATTGAATTTTTATGGGATTGTTTGGAATTAATGTTGAGATTACTTATTCGGACGACACTAATTACTACGTACGATTATTAATTTATCTGTTAATCAGTTGCTTAGGTACTGCACTTAGGCCCACTTGCAACTCCAGAGTTAGTTGCTAACACGATGTTAAATTTTAGGGTTCTGTACCCAAAGGGTAAAAACGGGACCCTATTACTAAGACTCCGTGGTCCGTCTGTCTGTCTGTCACCAGGCTGTATCTCATGAACCGTGATAGCTAGACAGTTGAAATTTTCACAGATTATGTAGTTTTTGCCGCTTTAACAACAAATACTAAAAAGGGACTAAAATTTATATTTAAGTGGGGTTCCCATACAAGAAACCTTTTTATTCCGTTTTTTGCGATAGTGGTACGGAACCCTTCGTGCGCGAGTCCGACTCGCACTTAGCTGGTTTTATATTTAACTAGAGGACGCCTCGTGGTTTCACCCGCGTAGTTCCCGTTCCCGTGGGAATACAGGGATAAAAAGTAGCCTATGTCACCCGGGGATAGAGTAGCTTCCCAACGGTGAAAGAATTTTTGAAATCGGTCCAGTAGTTTTGGAACCTATTCGGTACAAACAAACAAACAAACAAAAAAATCTTTCCTCTTTATAATATTGGTATAGATTGGGCACACCGAGTGAATTTCTGTTTTGGTAATAATGTGATATTTTTACACTGGCAACAATAATGGACTGCTAATCTTCAAAATCGCGGTTAAATGAAAATGGGCTTTTTTTTCAATTACTTCTCCCGCTCTGGGTGAAGCGGGAGGGCGTGTCAGACTTTTGCTGACCTAAACCCACCCGTGTTGCTTCAGTTGCTTAAGCCAGGGCCGAGGTAACTCTGTTTAAAATTTATCCGCGACCTAGACAGGCATTGGCTCTAGCGGACCTCGTCAGTTTTTCTGACATCTCTTTGAGGCGGGCGTGGAACACTACGCACTGTCGACTCGTCCTGGTCTTTATCGGACGGCGAGCTACCCATTTCTCGCCGTCCGCAAGCCCGCGCCTACGGTGGCCGGGAATCGGCTTGCGACTCCCGAAGCCCGTGGTGTCTCCTGCAGTGATAGGGGCGTGAGGTTGTTGTTCCGCCTCCTCCTTCGCGAGCATTACTGCTTCGCAGAATGAGGTGACAGCTTCCTATGCCCTCTCGATCCGTACCATGGCCTGAACCAGGGCCGGACGCGAGAGTTCGCCACCGGAGAAATGACAGTGGCCTACTGTCATTTCCCGCCTTTTTAGCGTTTAAATAAAGCTTGTCTCAGTCTAGTTTTGTGTGCAGCTACCCTGTTATTCTATAATCTATATTATTTATACTTTGTTATCTAAACTATTTTCTATGAAAATACAACTGGGTGAGTAAACCCTTCCAAACATTTTTATTTACATCGCCATCCCCGCTGAAATACAAAAGGTTTTAGTATTTTAAGTATAGACAACAATTGTCAATTTAACCTCGTGTCAGCAACTAACTCTAAGTTAAGTTTTTCGTTCTGATGGGCCTTACAGTTTCAGTAAGCTAAAGACAAATATTATGATGGCCTTCGCATAAAATTGTATAATAAGTGCATAATTATACTCGCAAATACCGCCAAAGTTCTATAAAACAAATAGAAATCAAGTCTTTTAACGTTTCAAATCACGTCGCAATAATGCAGAGGGGTGGACATGTGTTTATTTTATCAAATACTGTTTAGAGCAACAATAGTCAACATCAACAGCACTTTCAACATTGATAACTGTTACCCCTCGACCACCCGTAGATGGAGTGGCAGGTATTTTTTTTAAATGAATTTAGTGCATGTAGTTGACATTGTTCGATAACATGTCCTTTTGATAGACTCTGTCATTTCCAGCTTCTTCCCAATTGTAGGTGTACGTTAGTTTAATTACAATACACGTTTTCAATTGTTCAGTTTACCGCATATTGGTGGTACCATTTTGTTCTTAAGTTGGCCTGGTGTAGTACGGAGTTTGGATGGAACATGAGTTCATGCATTGTACTGGTTTCACGACGTACGTGCGAGCTACTGTACGAAGAGGGATATGTCCCTCTTCGCATGATTAATTGGTGAACGCAGTAATTGAATAGCTTTGCAAGTATCGCAGATTCTATTTAACACCCTTTTCGCAGCTGTCCCAAATCATACAGGGTTTCAACCTTGGGGTCTTAAGTCATCAGTCAAGAGTGATTAGGTTACAAGGTTCTAGGCAAGCGTGCTTCACCGTTGGCCACATCATCGCTTACCATCAGGCGAGATAGTAAAAAAATACAGGACCCATTCCACTACAACTTACTACACTCCTTAGTCATTCCAATTATGATCAAAACGTTAAATGTCCACCAAAACCAATTAAAATTTACTCGCATCGAAAATTTAGCCAATCAGCACATACCTACCGATACTCAATATTTTTACGAACTAACTGTTGAATATGACAAGCCTCTTGTAACTTTTTCAACTGCAGTTTATTTTAACAGTACTCCAGTCTATTGAAAAATAATTATATTGTAATCAAAAGTATCGATTCACTGAACGTTTGTTCTGTATCATATAGGTACTAGCTTGACAGTACAATAAATTGTAATATAATATTTAATACATGAACACTTCTTTTCATTTGCTGAATCAAACTAATGAAATTTGAGTTTACCACCATAAGCAAACAATTCTTCTTCTTCAGTCGGTCCCTCATTACTGAGGATCGTGGTCACTGGATCCCTTTAAGCAGACAATCTGTCTCCATCGACTCCGGTCCAAAGTTGCCATCACCACCTGCTGGAATTTTCTTGAGGACGTAGCTTCCTTCACTTGGTCAGACCATTGTGTTGGCGACCGGCCTCGTGCTCTCTTTCCTTCGGTATTGCCAACAATGACTAGCTTTTCAATGCTGCTATCTCCTCTTCGCATTATGTGGCCAAAGTAAGTCAAAATACGCTGTAAGCAAACCGTAGACAATCGGGTCTTAATATTGAGTTGTGAAAGGACAGACACATCTTTGCGTTTGGCTTTCCATGGGATTCGGAGCATCCGCCTCCAGCACCACATTTCGAATGCTTCTATCCTCTGTCTTTCTCTTGCTTGGATTGTCCACGTCTCAACTCCATAGAGGAAAATCGGGAAAACCAGTGCTCTGACCAAACGGGCTTTGGTTTTGAAGCTTACAGTAGCTCCTTCATGTCGTCAAAAGTTGTAGCAAGGAGAACGGTGTCATCTGCATATCGCAGATTGGAAATGCGCTTTCCACCAACAGCCCTCAAGAGTTTTCCGGATTATATACTCTCCATAAATATTGAAGAGCAGAGGTGAGAGGATGCATCCCTGTCTAACGCCATTTTTGATGGAGAACACATTTGAACAGTCGGTGCATTTTGACGAAAGAGCGGTTGTTGATGTAGAGGCATCGGACTAGGTCAATAAGGTGTTTAGACGTACCCATGTCGCCCAGAACCTCCCGCAGCTTATCCCACTGCACACAATCAAATGCCTTGCTGTAGTCAATGAAATACAACAAAACAGGACTGTTCAATTCTAGGCTTTTTCAATAATTTGGCGAACGTTGAGGATTTGTTCCCACGTTTAACAATTCCGGCCTATTCTTCAGGAATTTGTGGGCCGAGAAAGTGTTTTAGCCTGTTGTTAATGACGTACAGGAGTATCTTGCTGACATGTGGGATAAGTGCCAGTGTCCTGTAGTTGCTGCAGTATTTGGTAGAGCCTTTTTTATAAAGTGGAACGAACACGGACTCTGACCACTCTTCTGGCCATGTCCTGGTCTTCCAGATGGAGTTGCAGATGCTTAGAATCTGCTTCACACCTTTGGAATCTAGATTTTAGAGTAATTCGGCTGGAATACCATCTTTACCTGGAGATTTTCTAACCTTGAGACATTCAATGGTATGCTCGACATCTGACTGCAGAATTTCGGGTTCTTGTGGTGATAAGACTGTTTGCTCGCTGTTTGTTATATGCAAACTTTTTGTGATACTGTTTGTGATATGAAATAAACAATAGTGAGTTGCAAAACCTCATAGTTCTAAGTTCCACAAATAAATAACGGTGAATGAACACATCATGAGGAAACCTGGCTTTATATAGTTAATATAAGTCTGAAATAGCCAAGTCAGAGGCCTGTGGGTTTCCAGAGGTGGCTTAATTAACTCTGACACCAGAGGTGGCCACATCCTTACACGAAAAGAAGAAGACTATTGGGATAAAAAAATCTAATCTTTTCGGAACCTTGCAGTAGGATAATTACCAACATTCACGCGGGCGAAGTCGTTCAAAGTGGATCCATGATAGTTTTGATAGGCCAACGTAAGCACCCTTTACAGCTTGACTCACGACGTAGCACCGTGTCACAAGTCACTCAGGCGAACACCTATTACACACAATGTTGGTTCTGTAGATGACATAAGCATAAGTGACGTGTGTGTTGGTTTAATATTATTGTATTACTTGTGCTTGCATAAAGGGACGTGCAAAAACACGACATGCTATGGTTTGAAATTGAATATATCAAACCGTCAATGGTGCATCGCTGCATCGCCCTGTTGCAGTTTTCGTTGGTTGTTCTTCAATTAGCTTCTTGCTAGTTAGTTGGGATGTTTATGCAAACCAGCAACAATCATTTAATCATATAAAACGCATTCACTACACTACGTATGAGAGCGTGAATGCTATCAAAAATCTGGGAGTCGATGTGTCTTCCTGGGACCCTTTCCTGGTATATTTATTGTCTCACAAATTGGATTCAGATACGTACGAGGATTACCTACAAGCTTTAAAATCCCCACGAGAGTTGCCCGTCTTGGAAGACTTCCTTCATTTTTTGGAAACTAAATGTATGATGCTGGAAACTTCACGTAAGATGCAAGAAAATTCCACGCAAAAATCATCCCCAGCTCAATCCAACAACAATAATAAACCATAATTTACAAAGGGTTCCAATTACAAATGAAATTATAACAATCCCAAAACGAATTACTCAACAAACCAAGTTTCGCAATCGTCAAAGTCCAAACGCAAAATTAACTATCGCAAGCAATGCCCTATTTGCGAGTCCAATGATCATTGAATTCATGCATGTCAAAAGTTATAATAGGGATGATGACAGGGTAAGAAACAGCAAGTTCTATTTAGTCCGTCAGATAGATTTTCAATAAATATTGGACACGTATTTTTAGGGTTCCGTACCCAAAGGGTAAAAACAGGACCCTATTACTAAGACTCCGTGGTCCGTCTGTCTGTCTGTCTGTCACCAGGCTGTATCTCATGAACCGTGATAGCTAGACAGTTGAAAATTTCAAAGATGATGTATTTCTGTTGTCGCTATAACAACAAATACTAAAAACAGAATGAAATAAATATATAAAGGGGGCTACCATACAACAAACGTGATTTTTGTCGTTTTTTTGGCGTAATGGTACGGAACCCTTCGTGCGCGAGTCTGACTCGCACTTGGCCGGTATTTTGCTTATTCAAATCAATAAAAAATCACCAAGATAAAGCATATTGGCTTGTGACGTCACTTCTATGTAAAACTTGTACCAAGGCATGACGTCATGCAATATTTTAACGCACTGTATCGTCATCATTTATGGTTAACGTGAAAAAAGAAAAAAAACGTGTCCAATACTTTTTCGAAAACTATCTGACGGACTAAAAATATTTTTTTAGTCATCAACCCTATTGCAACCTAATGAACGAAAAAATGCTATTGATAACTTGAAACTTTGCATTATAACGAAGGCAAAAAATGCCTTTCTTAAATAAGATGCGAATAATGCAATAAGGATCACAATACCATTTTACATGAATCTTTTACGTCACATTGATCAGGGTCAAATGCAGCCACGATTACGAAATCACCATCTCAGCAGCCAGGAACTAACACAGTTGCATCGCTTCATAGAGAACCCTCAGAAATATTGCTTCTCCTCTCTCCAAAGTTCATCTCGACATCCATGGATGCAGATGTTAAAAGGTATTTGCTTATAAGATATCCGTTACAACTCCGCTAAAAAATTGCGGAGATGAATGCGGATGCAAAGATAGGATTTGTTACGGAAGCTTGCGAAGGCGAAGTTCTGATACAACACTAAATATACCATTGGTATTCGACTGAGTTTCGATGGCTGTAGACATTTTATTAACGTTCGTCGACATGCTGTCAAGTAACGTCGCTTTGGATTTATATCGATATAGGGGTGTGTGACACGTTTTGATTTGACAGGTATGTATGTATAGCTTTGTATTTGAATATTAGGTATCGTGATTTACTTTAAATATTGCACCTACCACTAATTGTCTCTGCATCACCCAAAGGTCGACTGGTAGAAAATGCCTAAGGCATTAAGTCCGCCTCTGTACATTTGTGTGCATGAAGTATTAAATAAATAAATAAGGGAAGTACTATCCGGTTCTCGGTTTTCATTTTTTTTTTTAATTTATAACTGTTGCAATTCTTGAAGGATTACCTACTTTCTCCGGCTGTGGACTGCAATAAATCAATTAGAAAACTAATTTTCTATTCTCTAATCAGTGATGCCCAGATACATTTACCACAGTCAATCCAAATTTGATCGCACAGTCGATCCAAATTTACAAAAAAGTTCAATATTCCATTTATTCGCACTACATGTCCGTGCGTTAAAACTGATGCATATCATCAAGCTCATGATATTATTACACCCGTGTGAGTATATTTAAATACATCGGCAGTCCGTTATGCACTCAGACCCGATTGGTTCCGACTGTTCTGAGCGATAAGCGCAGAGCTCGATACACATTTAATAAACAGTACTTAACGATTGTATAATCTGTAAAATAATATTTTCGCAGGGAAATGTTGAAATGTTTTTGGAAATGTAATACGTAACACCATATTTTTAAGTTAACATTGCGTGAAAACGTGCTTTCGTTAAAATTTAATTAATTCTTGTTATTGTTCTTATTTCTGCTTATAACATACTAGCTTCTGCCAGCGGCTTCACCCGCGTTAAAGTCGGAAGTTGTCCCACGAGAACCGTACATTTTGCCCGGATAAAAAGGCCTATTTGCACAGACATGCACCTAACTAGATAACGCAAGTCCCTCCATCTGTATGAAAACCAAGCGTGAATTAAGTGATTGACACTTGAGTAGTTTAAAAATAAATTTTATTTAGACGAACAGCGTTACAGTAATTAAGATAGTAATCTCTATTCTTATAAGGAGACATGTATTTATATTTAATTATTGCTAAGTTAGCAATATTCTTATACACTACTTATTTGCTACTTTGAGGTGGAGGGGGATTTGCTGATAAAGCGAATAGCGTTAGGGTCGTCACACTTAACTCCTCCCTCCCTAAGAGAGAAATTATCTAAAGGCAACTCTGTAGTCTTTAGAGAATTTCGTTTAAGTTTCTTAGTCAATAACTCTCTTCTTTGAAACAAAAACCCAATGACGAATACAATTATAATGGCGTAAATACTTATGGTCCATACACTGATTTTGTCACTGACTATAACGGTTTCACCATCACTGACACTATCACTGTATTTGGCTTGGTTTAGCAGTTCCTTGACGTCGCCTAGATCTACTCCTCTGAGATCCATCTGCTTGGCTGACGGGGTGACATCTTTGCGTAGTTCGGGCATCTGTACTGGTGGCATTCTGAAGGAGACTAAACTGGTGTTCATGGATGTTGTGATTGAGATATCAGCAATCTGTAAGGTACAATGCTGACTTGGCACTAGTATGTATGTGCCTCGTAGATTGTGTCTGCGTGTCTCCTCTTCGCAGTGCTCCGTTGCAATAGTTTCCTTTTCCGTGTATATCAACCAATGAATGCTGGATATAGGCTGCACCTTGGTTTCTTCTATCTGCACCTGGTGTTGCTTGCAGTTACTGAAGTTATGTTGTAATAACATGAGCTGTTGGATACATGTTTCCTCTGCGTACTGTACCACGTTTTCATCGGAACAGAGATATGTCTGATCTTCTATTTCCTTACAGTCATCGACTACGGATCTGTATTTCGACTTGTTCACTATTAGGAAAGGATATTGGGGTATAATGATATTAGGTTTTTGGGTTATCTGGTTATAGATCGGGATAGTAGTAACTTTATAATAATTGTATGTGTTTTTGTCTATTAGTGGTACTTCTAATACAAATATAATTTTACTATTGTCTATGTATCCCTTAATTTCTATATTTCCTTCTAATTTTACTGAGTTATCTAATCTTAATGGATAAATTAAGTTATGATGTTTTCTTATGACATTAAGAATATTAAATAATTCTGTGGTATTTACTATGGATGGATGTAATATGTGCATTTTACTAAAAGCAATAGCAGTTTCCAATTCAAAAATAATGGAATAAATAGTACGACAATTATTTAAAACTTGATTCATACTATTCATTATGGTTAAAAGGTTAGAGTACTTGGTTTGATTTTTAATAAGTGTTTTATTTTGAAGTCCAAATGTCTAATATTAAAGTTAATGTCATCAGAAACATTGAGTAATTTATAGAATGCCTTCTGCATTAATGATACTTTTCGTTCTATTGAATGTACCCTATTTCCTAAATTACTAATTTCTACATTATATTTCCTAGCATCTTCGTTATCTAAATTGCCTGTTATTACCTTAATAAGGGATCCTAATGGGTTTATAATTCCTCTCCTTGTTCTGCTAGAGGGTAGAATCTGTTTTAACCTATCTTTTGTCAATTCTATAAATGATTCAATTTGTACTGTCAATCCTAAAAGTTCTCTATGTATCTCGCTATTAGTATGACTTATAATTTTTAACTTATTATACTGTTCTATATTATTTTCTAACTGGACAGTTAGCGAATTTAAATCTATAGTCTTAATAATATCCCAATGGTTAGTCCTCATCAGAGCTGTTCCAATCAGGATCGGAACTAATCCTGGATTCTGGTCGATCCTCTGGATGTTCAGGGTCGTCCCTTGATACGCTAGGACGAGCAGTATCAACCACCATCTGTAAAGGGCGTTTGACATTTCTTAATGCTACTTTAGTGTTTCTATTTTTCAGCTTAACTGGTACTATGTTACGTTTAGGTTTTCCGGTGACCATTGCCTTTTCGTATCGCGGCAGTTCTTTTGCTTTCCTAGTCCTAGTATTTATCATGAAAACCGTGTCACCATCCACTATTTTTGGTGGGTCCTCCCCTCCTTTCTTGTCTCTAACTAGACTTTTATGTCCAATCATTTGGCTGCTTAAATGCTCATAAAGAATTTTCAGTCGTTTACGGTGATCCTGTAATATCTTTTGCATTAAAGTTTTGTCCCTGTCAATATCAAAAGCATTTCCAGAATTTGTGTGCCCGAAAACTACTTCGTAAGGTGTGAAATTTGTAGCGCTATGGATAGTATTGTTATAACCCATGATCGCATATATCATAACGGAAGCTGGATCTAAACTAGATTGTTCATATTTTGCTAACCTATATATTTCAATGTTTAAGGTTTATAATCCATTGGCATCGAATCCAAGCGGTCAGAGGCAGCGGCATCACAATACTTCAGGGGCAGCGATGTGGGTGGCGTTCTTTACTAGGCACAACACTTTTTCTTCTTCCTTTGTTGTCTAACATCACCAATCGAACCACACGAGCTAATCCCACGGCAAATGCGAGCGCGGGGCTCGTTCGCCGCCCTGACGACATCCAACGTCTCAATCTATTATATATAAGTCTATGATCCAACGAGCGCGCGCACGTACTACTTCGCGTAGGCTCACAAAGTAAGACTTTGTGGGAGCGCTGCGCGAGTGTGGGTGTGGCACTGAACGATTTTAATTTTTTTTTGCGGGTGTAATACCCGCACTTTCTGTTTTGTCAATCGTGTGCCGTATATGCATCTCTTCGGTGTTTCTGATACCTGCATTCCTTTTATTCAAAACATAATAATATTTATAGTTTATTTATAGTTTATTCGTGGTTTATTTTAAATATCTTACTGTATGTTTTTTTTGTTTTTGTATCTATTTTTACATGCACTACAGACCTTGGTATCCGTACGTCACGTCCTAGGCGACCACTGAAAAACAGCGCCGTGTTGTGGGTCCCCCACGGTACAGCATTATGCTGAGTGGAAGCCTTCTTGCCACAATCACGACATGCATCTGCTTTCATTTACACTCTTTTCTAACATAATTTAAGAACTACTAACACTATTGTTAAGTGTTTAGTTTTCAAAATCTTTTACCACTGTTCTCGTTCTTGAAATGTAATGTTTGTATGTCGTTTTGTGGCAATTAAATATTTTTCTTTCTTTTTTTCTTTCTTTCAATGATTGTGGAATGAAACCTTTCTACTATTGCCATTGAATTAGGGTTGTTAGGTGTTCCTATGTGTTGCTCAATTTTATATAAACTTTACATTTCCTTAAGCAATTCATTGTTAAACTCAGTGCCTGCATCGCTACTTATTTTTTTGGGTATTCCATACATACAAAAATATTTGATTAAAGCTCTCACTACCTCGGGTGTGCTTTTATAAGGAATCTGTATTGCTCGACCCAATTTACTAAATGATTCTACTATGGTTAAGTATTGATTTTTCTCTATATATAACAGATCTATAAAAACTTCCTGGAATGGACTGTCTGTAGTTTGTGTTAATTGTATAAATGGTTTTAGAGTTTTCCTGTCATACTTCATTTTCTTAAATTCTTCACATGCATTAATAATAGTGTAACTGTTTCTTTCACATTGCTCCACCAATATGCTCTTTTTAACTTCATTAGAGTCTCTCTAACACCTCTATGACAAGTCTTCCCTTGATGATATTTGACAACTAGGTCTTTCTGGTCGCTTTCATCCGTAACATTCACAACTCTCTCAGTACATTCGACAAAGTTTTTCGTTCCCTTTTTGTAAAGTGACGTAACTACATTAACAAATGTTTTTCTATGGCAATGGTCTTCAAAGTAAATGAAGTACTTATTTTTGTAATCTATATATTCTTCAAGAAATTTTTTGACTAAGATTTCGCTGTTACTAGGGGGTAGATGGACTTCAAAAATTTTTTGTTTGTTATTAGAAATATCTTTTCCACAGATATCGTCCCTGTACCAGGTGAAAACATGAATTTGTCTAGCTTTGGTATCTACCGCTTCATTAGGAATAGGGATACCTTCATGTTCCCTATTAGATATTGAATTTGCTGTCGCGGCGTCGCTTTCAGAATCAGATAATTCTATCGTCTCTATTTCTGGTTCTTTAACGCTAAGTTTTACGATTTCGTCCGTCACTTCTTTCAAATGTTGCTGTAATCTCGCTTCCTTCTCATCTACGTTAACTATCATTGATTCCGAGTCATCTTTTGTAATATTAATTTTGATACATGTTTCAAAACTTTTTTATATATTCATCATTTATCTCAATCTTTCTTCCCTTCTTCAGGCATGCTGTGAGAGGTGCGGTTATCTTAAAAAAAATATTTTATAAACTTTCTATAATAACCAATTAATCCTAAGAAACTCTTAATTTCTGTAATTGTTTTGGGCAAAGGGTATTTCAGAATAGCCTCTATTTTGTCATTGTTAGGCTTAAGGCCATCCCTAGTTATTGTATGACCCAAGTACATTACTTCCTTTCTCAAAAATTCGGATTTATCAAGCTGGACTTTTAAGTTAGTTTTTCGAAATCGCTCGAAAATTTCTCCATGTGTTCTTGTAAACTGGTGGAGAATATGATGACGTCATCAAGATAAACAAGGCAATGCAAACCTTGCAGACCTCTGAGGACGTTATCCATTGCACGTTGAAATGTGGGAGGCGCTGTTTTCAAACCGAAAGGCATTCTGTTGAATTCGTATAAGCCGAATGGATGTTGAAAACGCGGTTTTTTTCTGTCTTCCTTCTGGATTTGTAATTGATGATAGCCAGACGCAAGATCTAAGGCGGAAAAATACATACTCTTTCCTAGTTTATCAAAAAGATCATTGATGTTTGGCAAAGGGTACTTATTGTCCACAGTTATCTCATTCAAACGTCTATAATCTACTACCATCCTCCACTTTTGTTATCCAGAGGCATCTAATTTCCTTGGAACAAGATGGACCGGTGCACTCCAAGGAGAATTTGATTCTCGGATTACATCGTCCTTTAGCATTTAATCCACTTGGCGCCTAATCTCGTCTGTTTGAGCGGGCGGCAACCTATAGGCTTTTACATTAATGGGATCTTCGTTTACCGTTCTAATTTTATGTTTCACTCCATTAGTGAAAGACAACGGTATGTCCTCACAATAAAAAATATCCTTATATTCCTTACAAATATTCTTAATCATCGTTCTTTCCTCCTCATTCATATGATCTAACCTTAATTTTTTTAAGTTATTTAATAATAACTCATTCATTCTGTCTCTGTCGCTTAAATTGTTAACTACGATCTCTCGGTGATTGTAAGGTTCTACCTGAAAGGGGTTAGTGACCTTGAGGGTCATTTCTATGTCCTTGCAGTTCTGGATAACCGTATATGCATAAACATTTACACAGTTAACTAACGCACAGGGCATTCGAATTCCTTGAGTCAATTCTTTAAAATCTAAAATAGCCTCGCCATTAGTTAAATTTACAGGCAGTTTCACACTTAACTCACTACGTGGCGGTAAAATATAAGTATCTTTTAGCGCTAAAGATGTCGTGGTAGCCCAGTGGCTAAGACCTCGCCTGTCGTGCTTGAGGTTGTGGGTTCAAATCCGGGCAAGTACCAATGTGACTTTTTCAATTTCATATGTACTTTCTAAGTTTATCTTGGACATCACAGGCAACGGTGAAGGAAAACATCGTGAGGAAACCTGGACTTATATAGTTAATGTAAGTCTGAAATAGCCAAGTCAGAGGCCTGTGGGGTTTCCCAGAGGCGGCTTAATTAACTCTGACACCAGAGGTGGCAACACCTCACACGAAAAGAAAGAAGAAGCGCTGAAGAATAAACAAAAGGTATATCAGTATTCCTCATACATAAAGTTAGTGTTTGGTAATCAATTTTTGCCTTTAATTGCTTTAATAAATTACTGCCTAATAAACCGTCATAGTTATTGTCAACATCGTACACGTAAAACTTATGACCTTCGGAATTTTTAAATATTTTGGGCAAGGGAGTTAAAACAACTTCTATGAGTACTGACTACTTCGTAAGGTTCTTTGTAGATAGCATTTTTAAAATAATAGTAAGCGACACGTCGACCTATAAATGATCTAGAACTACCAGAGTCTAACATAAAAACTGCATTACCTAGCTCCGGAATTACAATGTAAGGCAAAGAACGATAATTCGTACAATTTAAATTATTTTTTCTCTCTGTGTGAGGCTCTCAGGTAAAAATTTTCAATCTGTTCAGTTTCATAGGACGTGTTTGCTTGCGGTTCATAATCGCAAGTATTTTGTTCATTATTATCGTATGTCATAAGCGAGTCATTATTAGTATTTCTGCCATCAAGATTTAAGTTTAGGTCATGTTGTGGTACATTTGGTAAATAGAACTTTAGACATTTTCACGCTTTCACGCATTCAGTAAAAGATTGTTAGCTGCGAACCATTTTGAGAGAACAATTAGACTTTCGTTGACATTTAAGATATCCGTATCTGGCCTATCTATTTTAAAAATTAGCGAAGTATCATCACCAAATAGAATTATATCCGATAATTTGGTCATCATAAAAGGGAGATCATTAATGTAAACAAGAAAAAGAAAAGGGCCGAGAATTGAACCTTGGGGCACGCCCATCTTGACTAGAGTCCCGGAGGACGTCGCCATTAACATTTACTTTTTGATGTCTGTTTGATAAATAGGAAAGCACGAGATCAGCAGATTTTCCACGAATTCCGTAGTGGTGTAATTTACAGATCAGTGTGTTGTGGTCGACGCAGTCGAAAGCTTTTGAGAGATCACAGAAAATGCCAATGGCATCCTGGGACCTCTCCCAAGCCTCCAAGATGTGGCTGATGAGTTTTACTCCCGCGCCCGTTGTCGACCTACCTTTCGTGAAACCAAACTGTTGACTATGCAGGATCCCATTTGAATTGAAGTGAGACAACATCTGTTCCAGCATGATTTTTTCATTGATTTTACTCAATGCTGGAAGCACGGATATAGGTCTATAATTAGAAGGATCACTCTTACAGCCTGATTTGAAAATTGGTACTACTTTACTGTGTTTCATTAAGTCAGGAAAATTGCCGCTGTCCAAACATTGATTGAATATACCTGTTAGGACAGGAGCAATTGAGTCAAAAATACCTCCAAGAACCCTAACGGATATCCCCCACAAGTCTTCAGTATTTTTTATATTGAGACTTGTGAACGCGTTTTTAATTGTATCAATACATATTGGTTTAAATTTAAAGATTGGTATGTCTTTAGTAAAGTTTTCTTTAAGAAGAGCTTCAGCTAATTTAGATGAGGAAGGAAGAGACTTCGTAACAGTATTCATTTTCATGAACAAATAACTTGCCAGAATAGGGCAATGCACATAATATTAATTTGCCTAATAATAACTTAAGTAGGGTGTCAATACCATTAACTATGTCCCTTTTTGTTATACTAAGGCTATTTCCAATAAGAAGTAATACAGTAGATTGCTCATTCAATTGTGTCTGTTGAATTTTATGAATAAGCTCATTATATTGCAGTTTATGATAACAATGGTTCACTATTGTATGTTTAGAACGGTTATTCAACAAAGATCCAAAACCTGTTCCTAATCTATCAGAAAATACTAAGACATTACTTTTGGTGGGGTTCAAAGTTGTTGCAGTATGATCAATGGGTAAAGTTGTAGTAGCAACATGTTGTGACATGAGAGATGGCAGAGCGGCAGCACAACTACAGGTGAGGTTGTTAGTCAATGATTCGCACCTCTCTGCATTATACTTCTTCAGGTCCACCAACTCACAGGCCTCCTGCATGCGTTCACTCAACATCTGTTGACTACATTCATATTTACAAAATATTTCCGTAAGTGTTTTATCCCTACTCAATAATTCCCTTTCAAGGTTCTGAATTTCAAAATCATACATTTGCGTACTAGTTTCTAATTTACTATTACATATATTTAATTGTTTTTTAAGTTTCTTAAATCTTTCCTCAGGTTAACATTATATTTGCAAACACTTTGAGTTTTTATAAGTTTCTTATATTTCTTAATACTTTTATTGATTTTAATATATTTCTTAATTTTATTATGACTACTTAGAATTGAACATTTAGCAATGGTATCATCCCCTGTAAGGTCTATGGTAATGGTGGGCGGCTCACACTCCAGTTTGGAACATCGATCAGCTCATTGTACAGGTTACTGGTGTTAGAAACCTCTTCGCTGACTTTCAGCGAGTCGATGGAGGTAATGGTGTTATGAGCCTTGCACAATTCTGCTTCTAGAACAGATATACCCATTATTGGGATCAAATATAACAGCTCACAATATTAGGACCCATTAATATTAATGCTAATTTTTATCCGTGGTGCTAGGCAACTGGGCTTATCCCAGTTGTAAACGACCCTTTGTGCCTATTGGTCTTATTTGTTCTGTCTCCTGCTTGATATGGAGGGAAGTGGAAATTTGTATTTTCTTACTCCTCCATTTTCTTTTCTGATTAATTTCGTTGCGGGATCCAAGACAGTTAAATTCATTCTCCGGGACTTCGTCGAGCTTCATTGCCTCGGCGCTTTTCTGGTGGTCGCCACTGTTGATTCTGGCTTTCAGGAGTTGCAGTGGTTTGGGAATAGTGCGGTGGGATTGTCCCAATAGTACAGATATACGCTTCAGTGCCTGGTCATGAGTGTCATGGCACTGCTGATAATCTGACACTAGTTGACGGAGATGGTGATGCTGGTTCAGTATATCGATATGCTGGGAGTGTAGTTCTGCAAGCTGGTTCTTGAGTTGAGTGTTTTTGTTCACTATTAACTCAATTTCTACTTCACTTTCTTCTCGTTCCTGCAGTACCTTACTGAACTCATTTCTAGATAAATCCAGCTCCCTCAGCACTGCTTTCAGTTCACTGTTACTCATGTCACGAACGGTAGCTGCCCGGGTCATCATATTGACTGTTTTCCTTAAGCGACACCTGTAATGTGACAGGAAACAGCTGAGTATGTGACGAGAATACTATGTCAGTTGAAAACTTGAGAAAGTAGATCGCGCAAAGCGATATTTTTAACTGATAAATCCCCAAGGGTGACTTGTTTATCTTCCGCTTCACTAGCAACAGAGAAAATAACACCCAAAAATATTTTTTAAAGCCGGATGAATCGTCCATCAAAGAGTATTTATCTCCCTTCCATATTTAAATATTCATTTATAACCTTTTTCTTGAGCTCGTCACGCATTTAACCCGAAAATTCTCTCGGAATTAATAACGCACTTTTAAACGACAATTTGTGAGCCTTCACCTGGCTCAAAGACCACTAATTGGCCTTTCTTTAACAAGTTAATAATCAAGAGAATAAATTGTGTAAATAAAAAAGTTAATTAAAAATATCAAAAAAACCGACTGCTTTGCAGTCGGAGGATACATATTCGCGAACTGGTTGACCAAAAACAGATGCATCCTCCGACTGCACAGCATGAATTTTTTCTTGTTTACGTCTTTTTAGTTCGCTTTTTAAGTAGTCGGGTTTTTTGATATTTTTAATTAACTTTTTAGTTTTTTTTTAATTAGATACATTTAAACATAGAAGTGTTTTATATTTTTGAAATCACCTTTTAAAACCCTTTTTTTTTGATATCCCACAGGATGGGATTGGAAAGAAAAACAAATTACTCCACAAAATGGCACCCAAAATCCGCCATTTTTTTCTTTTCCAATTTTAATGTAGCCAGTGACACTTGCAGGATTAAGACGAACCGATTGACGTAAGAATCATCAAAATCGGCCATCGCGTTTGGTCTCTAGAACGCCACATCGGAACAAACATACATACATACATAGACTAATAAACACATTACCCTTCTTCGGCAGTCGGGTAAAAAGAAAATGGTTCTAGGTGCATTAAAAAAGTTTTACGTCGCAGTTTTGCTGTGGACTCGATACAAAGAAAAAATAAGGTTAGTTATTATTGTATGAAACGTTTTTATTATGAAGGAAAGTAAAAATAGCTTTTAATTAAAGATTTTTACAGTTGTTGTCATTATAACCAAATTCTATATAAGCGTTCGTGTAAAAACATGGACGGTTTTTTTTACATCATTTGCATATAAAGTTGAAACTACAAATAATCATAAATTTAATAACATTTTCTTAATGGAGTTAGTTTAATTTGACTATTTCAGTTCATTTATGTCTGATTCAACTTTTTTCGCACAAAAATAACGATATTCTATGCTTTTACCATATTATCTTCTTTCCAAAAAACAAATATAGTAAAAAGAACATCAACAAACACAAAAAGCTTTTAATCTTGTATTTCTTTTTACATTTCTGGATCCAGAACCGTAACGCGATATCTCGACGCGATTATACATACAAAGTGAAAACTTTCTTTGCAATGTAAGAGAATAGCTCTTTGTTCCTCATAACCTGATATTCGTTTTCGGCTTTAAGGCACAATGTACTTCCGTGGCACCTAGTTTCTCACAAAATTGTCATAACGAGTATTTCAGTAATGCGATTCACTTGCTTTTACTTTATATTTCTCATTTTAATAGAAATAATTTTATTATATCAGGAGTTCCGGTAATATATAAAACTTATTCTATTACTTACGTAAGACCTGCTCATTATTCAGAACATATTTAAAATTTCGAAACTTCTTCTTTGCGTCGAATAATGGGCTTTATGCTACCTTTCAAAAAGATGAATCGTTGAATTTGGGCAACATTAGACGTAGCCACGCCATTAATTCTTAGCAGAAGTTAACTTAGTTGGCGCGTACAAATTACATCAGTATTAGTTTAGTATCACGGAAATGTTTGCGGAATTCTTTAAGAGGCGTAGGTATCTAAATTATTCTACCGTCGGATACCGAGAATCCGGTGAATCGAGTCTTCGGATAAATCGTCTCGTAGGCCATTCGATTGACCTAATTTGGGGAGATCTCATTCGTCTTATGGTCGTAATGTTTCACCTGAGTGCGTCTACGACAGGAGATTGAAGTATTTGTTCAGCGAATGATGGCCCTTTACAATTCACGTTAAGGAAAAGTAAGAAGTCGGTAGTTGAATAATTTATACGAACGTGAAAGCAGATGTGCCGTGTTATTTCACTCAACAACTAAGGGATTATTATTATATTAAGAATATCGGTAGATAGTAGTGCTCATAATTAAGCTGAGCAAGCGCTTAAAAAGATAACTCAAAATGAAATTGCTTTTCTGAAGATAAAATTAAGTATTGGGACAATCCCACCGCACTATTCCCAAACCACTGCAACTCCTGAAAGCCAGAATCAACAGTGGCGACCACCAGAAAAGCGCCGAGGCAATGAAGCTCGACGAAGTCCCGGAGAATGAATTTAACTGTCTTGGATCCCGCAACGAAATTAATCAGAAAAGAAAATGGAGGAGTAAGAAAAATACGAATTTCCACTTCCCTCCATATCAAGCAGGAGACAGAACAAACAAGACCAATAGGCACAAAGGGTCGTTTACAACTGGGATAAGCCCAGTTGCCTAGCACCACGGATAAAAATTAGCATTAATATTAATGGGTCCTAACATTGTGAGCTGTTATATTTGATTCCAATAATATGTATGGCAAAAGCGCTTGAACGCACGGAAATTTGTTCCAGTTTCCACAAGGTCCGTATAGTAAACAGCTCCTGATACAGCCTGTACATTATTCAACATAGTATTGCGTTCATTCTGCCAAAGAATACACTCCCATAAGATATGATGTGCAGATTGTACATATTCACAGTCAGATGTAGAACACTGACATAATGGCGAGG
This sequence comes from Orthosia cruda, assembly GCA_964057195.1. NCBI lineage: Eukaryota > Metazoa > Arthropoda > Insecta > Lepidoptera > Noctuidae > Orthosia > Orthosia cruda. The sequence goes on along the minus strand of OZ059829.1, from coordinate 21,417,127 downwards.
CAACAAGCTTGAAGGAAAATAATTTACTTTTAAAGTTACCATGCCCTGTGAGAAATTGGGCAACACAGTGATCCACCTCCGGCCACGTCCTGGCCAGCCGCCCGCGAACGGATGGAAAGAATTGGTGGAGGTGTCGGCCCTTGATGGAATTATCCCACCTACATTGCCATTCGGATAAAAGTTCCTCCCAGACGTCAATATGTGGTTTAAATAATCTATAGATTTTGGCACGGTCAGTCCGCGTTAAAAAGTCCGCGTCCATGGTCTCTTTTGCGGAATAGTACATTGCAGCACGTCGCTGCACTTCAAGGTCGACCGGAAGTACGCCAGCAAGTACCGGTAAGGCCTCAGTACTAACCGTCCTGTATCCTTTGCATAAGAATATCAAAGCCAAACGCTGACTCTGAAGTAATTTACGTCATACCGCCCCTATTGTGGCCCTATCAGCCCAAACAGGCGCCCCATAGCAGATACAACCCAAGTAAGTAGCCCCATAAATAGTCTTTAAAGTCAAAAAAGACATACCCCACGTAGATTTAGATATTCTCGTTAAGGCATAGAAGTTCTTTTTTGCTTTTTCACCGACGATTTTAATATGATCTTTAAATGCAAAATTCCTTTCTAACACAAGACCAAGATAGCACACGGACTGCTTCCTTTTTACCGGAACGTTATTAAATTTAATAGTAGGACACGATTTAAGATTACCTTTCAAAATGAGCTGATAAGTTTTATGCGGAGCAAAGGTCAGGCGGTTACGATCGCCCCACTGAGATATTAATCGTAGGCAAGTGTCAGCCAAGTTCTCGAGTCCAGCTCGAGTACTTGATTGAATGAGCAGAAGACCGTCGTCCGCGTAACCGGTTAATGAACAGCCGCTTGGAAGCGGAATCGCGAGGAAATCATCAAAGCCTAAATTCCATAAAGGTTGACCAATAACCGAACACTGAGGACATCCCATGGTGAGAGACTTCGACAGGGAATGATGGCCGAGTTTGAGTTTAGCGGAACCATTTAAAAACTAAGAGTAAACTAAATTGTATATATTTCTATAGCAGCCTCGATTTTTCATTTTAAGTAATAGCATTGGCCATCATGCGTTATCAAAAGCCCCAGAAATATCTAGAAAAATCCCAATTACATACTTATGTTCAGATGTATTAACTATTTTCCTAACAGTAAGGGCCGCGTCTACGGTAGATTTTTCAATAGTGAAATTGACTTGATTATTATGGAATTCTGGTCCGTCCGGTAGCAACCGTGGAACGATAAGGCGCTCCAGGAGTTTTCCCAAAGATAGAAGTAATGTTATGGGCTTTGTCTGTCACGTGTTGTGTTTCTCAATGACAGCCACTCACCATCCCGCACGCCCCCTTATTACAAAACAGCCCCAAACAGGCTTAATAAAACTTACATCAAAGCAATGTCATCTAGGAACAAGCTTTGTAAAAGAAAAGACAAAGAACTAACTTATAAGCAAATCTCGTAGCGCTGAGGGCAACTATAAACATTCTTGGGCAAACATGCCCCGATATGAAGGAATTGAACTTCCCCGACCTACGATAATAATTTACATGATCTTATGTGAAACAACGGCTCACGTCCAATGTTCAACTGTAGCGAAACCAAACAAAGGAATATCCCTTCATACGATAGTTTACTATGTTTGGGTTTCGACTTTATGCACTGTACCATGAATATTTTATTTTACGTGACCAACATCTCTATCGCTTGTTTAAGCTATCGTGAAATGCAAAAATATTTGCTGTAATAACAGTTTTGGCTGATTTAGGTATTTATTGGGATTATATGACGTTGGCTTCGGTTATTTGTTACATCGCTGATTTGTGATCGTATTGTGGAGGATTGTGTAACAAAAAAACCTTTTTACAAAAAAAATAACTGACTTCCGAAACAAAACACTACAAAGCGTAAAATAACTTTCTTTTCGGGAGTAGGTGTCTTTGGTACCTATTTCTTTAGGTTTTTGACACCGATTTGCAAAAATAAAGTAATTTTTTCCTTTGTGGTGTTTTGAAGTTGGTTTAATATTTTTGTTTAAAATTTTTATTTGTCTCATTTTAGTTTTGGTACCTTATGGCCTGAAAATACGCATTACTAAAGATAACTTTAAAACTACTTGCAGGCATCATCTTGATCAAATTTAAATTTTAAATTAAATGGGACCACATGAGAAGCGCCAGCTTTCAAATGAAAAAAGAATCTTCAAAATCGGTTCATAATTGGCGGAGTAATCGCGCAACAAACATACAAAAACATACAGTCGAATTAAGAACCTCCTCCTTTTTGAAATCGGTAGAAAATACAGCTGTGGCCTGTAATATAAGAATAATATTATAAGTGTCTTGTAATATAATTCTTGTTTGCGCGGCTCCACATAGGAACCGTCCATATTCCCGTGTTAAATAGTAGCATATGATACTCTGAGATAGTGTCTCTTTCTAAAAGAATTCTTCGCAATCGTATCAGTAGGTACGTCTAGAGATTATGTTTTACAAAAATACTAAGTGTGGCAGTAGTATCTTTACAGCGCTAATGTTTTTTAATTATTTATTTATTACTACTCAAGTTTACGTATATTTATATACTAATTTTATTCTTTTAAGTATTTTTGGTATAATTATATAGTATTTATAGTTTATAAGTACATTTCTAAATAAACCTGACACGTTTTACGTTTCAATATTGCACCTATCACTATTTGTCTCTGCAGTAACCAAAGGTCAATTAGTAGAAGTTTAGTACATTTGGACCACTTATACCAACATAAATGTATGGGGATAAATAGTTGATTTTTTGTTAAATCCTGTATAAACAAACAAACATACAATTTACTTCATTAATATATAGTTTAGATCAATGTATTATCCACCAATAAGATTTCGTACTCGCAGTAGATATGTTTCAGACAACTAGCGAAATTCTGGCGTAATGAGCGACAAAATTCGCCAGTTGACGTCGGCACGTCACTTCGCTATCTGCAAAACGGTCAGTGTGAACGCCATGACGCCCGTCTGACTCAGACATATTTAGGGCTAGACTTTGAGTGGGCTCGGAGTTTAATTAAGGAGCTTAATGCTCCCAGGACACTCATATTTTAATTAAAATATTCTAGGCATGCTATGCTAGGCTTGTTATAATTTACGGTGTAAATAAGTAATACTTAGGAGGTGGGCTTTCAATGGTCATTCACGTGATATAGAAGACGAGGAGTTAGAATTGTCATAACCACAGACATAAATCTAACTAGATGAAGCGATTGTATGTACTTCGCGCGCCAGTCACGATCAATGATCGTAATCTGAGCTTTTCATTTAGCATTACCGGTACAGGAAAGCCACCGAAATCTAGAAAAATGCCTTTTATGCCATATTGAGCTGTAAAGAATGTATAGGAAAAGTTGGCCGAGGCATTGGAAATGTTTTCTTTCATTGGTAAGTAAATTTGTTTTTAAATTGTTTGTGAATAAGTGGCACGTTTGGTTTACATATAGATGGAGGGACTTGCGTTATCTATTAAGATTTATGTCTGTGGTCATAACTGCCCCCTTCGAATGACAGACTGATCACTGACATGTTGAAACATACATCTAAGTCAACTCGACAAAGATACCCCGCAGTAAAAATCCTTTATTCCTATTTATGTATTATATAGTTGATCTTTTTAATTATTGTGAATGTGAAGACTATGTGTTTTTTTTTTTTTTTTTTTTTTGTTTTTATTTAAATTTATCTTAGTTTTTAATCATGGTCTGGCAGTTTGAGTAGTTTATGCGGCCTACCCGAATGTCCTTTCTTTGGTATTGTTCGTCGAATCGTTGAGCTCCTTAAATTCTGAGTTGAGCTGCTCGGTTATTGACAAATGCGTGCACTGACTGGACAGGTCCACTCAATCTGGCTGGTTCTTTCCTCAAAAGACCATTTCAGACATAGTCTACATGGTCTTCACATGATCTAATCAAGATTTTGTCAGGACTTTAAAAGAGACTGTGACCTCTGAGTTTGTTTCGGCCTTTCTTCTCAGAGTAGTCAGATAGGAAACGCCGACCTCATCTAGTTTTAAAAATATGTTCGACTTGTAAAAGTTTTTGTACAAACCAACTTACAGAAATAAAATCATTTATCATTTATCATTTACATTTATTTTGTGCCGTTCTACATGTTCTAACCAAAATTGTTCGGTCGCCTTAATTAACATGGTAAATAATGGATGCCAGCGTTTTAAAAACTGATCAAAAACCGCCAGCAAGACATGTAGGTAACCTATTACCTAAAAACATTATACTGCCAAAAGCAATAAAATAAAACTTACTGGAACCTTTAATTACTCATAAACACGCGTTAATTTTCCCCGTGCTTAATACTATATTCCGATGTTGTCGCCGAATATGCATGTGACGGTATAGAAATTCCAGCGATCGACAATGGTCGTAATTCCGTCGTAGCTCGGACGCGGACCCGCGGCCGCACCGGACGTGGAAACGAATATGTAATGACATCCGATGGTCACATTTGTAATTTTATTACCACAGTTCCATTCTTGTTATGTTAATCCTGATGACCTAGAGTTTGTTATAGCCGTGAAAATTGCCGCAATATTGCGAGCCGCCTAAATCTTCCTGTATAAAAAGCAAGGAAATAATAATAAATAGTAATAAATTTTATTTAAAATCATTAGGTAAAACAATAATTACAATTTTTGCTTAAATCTATGTCAAGTTCACACGTATTATGTGCCTGAACTAGGTAATCCTGTGTTTCAGGCGAAAAGAGTACATATTTTTTTCCAAATAATCACTGAAAATCAAATGTAAGGTAGTCTTAGGTAATTTTTTAAGCGTGTAAATAATATAATAAAATTCTTATTTTCTAACATCTTAGATACTTAAATATAAAAATACGCACAATACCTATTTAAGTATAAGTAATAACTTCTCTGTGTCTTCATAGGACATACATTGTAGAGATTGTTTGAGAATTTTCTTACAGTTACAATAATTCAGGGAATAAATGTTTGCTGTTACATTTAGTCTATTGTAGAGTAGTGGTCCGAGGAACAGGTAAAATTTGTTTGTGAATGCATGTTTGGTACTTTTTTGAAGGCAAACTACATCTCTCCGTCTTTTTTTAATATATTCATTGCGATAGGGGAGGGCTGCGTGATGTTTTAATACGATGCTCATTATGAATAATTGTCGAACTGTTAGTACCTACTTCGCAAGATTTATAGAGGAGGTTAGTGCTAAATAGGAACGGGCGGCTAGTAGACACCTTGAGGATCGCTCTCTGCGCTCTCTCGATAGGTAGTAACAAAGTTTTGCCCACTCCACCCCATGAAGTAATGCAGTAAGTCAAAATTGACAGTTACATAGAGCAAAGTAAACTTGCCTAATTAGTCGTGGGTCTGCAATATATCGTAGCTTTTTAAATACGAAAATTAGCTTACGAATTCTATTATTTAAAGCTTCTATGTGCTGTTTAAAGGTAAGGGTTTAGTCTATGATGATACCAAGGTATTTTATTTTATTAGCCATATTGATATTGGGACACCCACACTGGCTATCGGTAGAGTCCGCACAACAATGTGCATACAACGTTGGGGCAATATTAGTTGTCTGTTTGCGCATCGAAAACCTAATGTAGTTGGTCTTATCTGCATTTAGTGTTAGTGAGTTATGTTGAAGCCAATTATTTACAATATTGAATCCATGTTGCGCAAGTTTGTACACTTCATTTTCTGATTCAGCCGAAAAAATAGAGCAGTGTCGTGAGCGTAAGATACAATTATACCGTGTAGATTACAAAGGTCATTTATGTATATCAAAAACAGGGTCGTATTAAAAACATTGCCAATCTTTACGCTTTGGGTACGATCCTCCAAATAACTTTTATAGAGTTCAGTTGGGTTCCTCTTACACCAATGGTCTCAAGCTTGTGCAACAGAGGAGGCCTGTGTCCCAGCAGTGGGAACATTTATAGGCTGATGATGTGATGTGTGATGTGATGTGATATGCTATCCCAACCAACTGCACAGTCGTCTGTCGAAGTCGTTATTATGCTTTCTACTTCAGTCTCATCAGTATCCAGCAGCCCAAAGGATGTTTAAGTGGTGCTACACATAAAATGAGTGCCTGATAGATAATGTGATTGACCCCGAACTTTTGCTGCCAGACACTTTCCAACATTAACAAATAAATTTTTCGCTGCGTTAGCAGATGTCAGGTGTGACGAATATGCTTGTAATAAACCTGATGATGAGTCATTTTGTTTTGACGTATATATTGCATTTTTAATATATTTCCAGACATTTTTACTATTTGTGCCAGCCTTTTCCAGTTCAATTCTATCGTAGTTGCATTTAACTTTTCTCAGAAGATCATTGCAAAGTTTTCTGTATATTTTGTACGACAATTTAAATATTACATTATTTGGATTAGATCTCTATGTTTCATACAGCGAATAAGCCCTGGCGTGATCCATGGTTTCAAGTTGTGATTTTTATTGTTCAACTGCGATAAAACTGTGATTTTCTGAATTGCATGTCGAACATTTTCTATTACATACAACATACAAAACTGCGGGTCAGCGGAATTGTAGACTGGCTCAAAATCGATGACGCGTAAATTTTCTTCAAGGTTATTAATATTCAATTTAGAAATTGTTTAATTTAGGTTATTCACAATTAGGGTTAGTAGGACAGTATTATGATCGGTTATTGTTCAATTAAAAACAAGTGCAAGTGAGGGAAAAGTCGATTTAAGCATGATATGGTCTAAACAAGATCCACTGTGATGTGTAGGAAAGCTGTGTGCGGGGAGCAGGCCATGAAAGGCGCATAAATTGAGATAGTCCTGAGCAGGTGCATTAGCACTACCTAGAAGAATATTGATATTAATATTGCCAATTAAAATAGTGTTTTTGAAGGATGATAGGCTTTGCAAGGTGTCGTTTAGAGAGTCAGTAAAACTGGTGGTATTTTTAAAAGAGGGCGTTCGATATAGCGCTGGTATAGTAAATTCAGACTCAATTTTAATTAACAATCTGTTACAATCGTGCATATTTGGTTCCTCAACAGAGACATTCAGATGATTTCTTCCATAAACTATCACTCCATCGTTTTGATTATAATTTATATTACTTCTATACATATTATATCCTGGAAACTATCAAAATTCTTAAAAATACTGCGAATATTTTGTGTTAGTATGGTTAACGGATTTATGTATAAATATTGTTTGCAGTTTTCAGCTTCACAAATGTTAGACTCGGACACAGAGAAATTATCAAGATCATTAATTAAATTATTAATCATATTTATGACAGCAGAATAACAAAATAAAATTTAAAAAATCAAATATAAAACGTAAAAAATAAAATAAAAAATTACGGCGCTCTTAGGCGCCTCCATAATCGATAATAATAATAATAATATCGTTTATTTATAACATAAGGCATATTTTACAGTCAAATATCTTAAAATATAAAAGAAGACAGTTTCTTATTTGCCTGAACTAGGTTGAACCTGTGTTTCAGGATATAAAGTGCTTAAAACTTATAATAATAATAAATTAACAAAGGGTATGGTATATGAATACTTAAATTAAAGACACAGCAAAACTATTATTTTGTTACAGTCAGGAGATCTTCTGTCTCTCCGTAAGATATGCTAAGTAGATGTTCAAGAATAGTCTTTTTACAGCTAAAATTGTTTAATTTATACATACTTAATTTTCTATTTAATCTATTGTACAGAAATGGGCCTAAGAATGTAAAGAATCTATTTACAAAGACATATTTTGAGGATGCTTTAGAAACGCAGACAATGTCATTTCGTCTCTTATTATTTATGGATTTGGCGTTATAGGAAAGCATGGTGTGTTGTTTTAAAACTGAGTGCATAATGAAAAGCTGGCGAACAGTCATCACGTTGCAGGATTTGTAAAGCAGATCAGTGGGGTCGATGGAATTGATGTACCTTTTTTCAGCCATTTTTTTCGCGGGGCAGTCAGCAAAAATCAAAATCATTTTTTTTATTTCACATAGGCCTAATTGGGCACTTATAAAACGTCGACAAAAGGTGCACGGTTCGGGTTGGTCGTTTCCGATGGAGAAGAACCGGCAAGAAACTCCATGGTTACTCTTTTAAAAATGGTTTGGTTTTACAATATTTCCATGTTACAGCATTAGTACTTAGATATGGGGGGACAACGTTGGCCCGACTTATGACTGTAAGTCGTAAGAAACTAAAAAAATAAAATAAAAAGATTATATATTTTATAAAAAAGTTAACAAATGTTAACTAGCATCTAGAAGGCCTACAATGTTCACACATTCACAAAACAATCGGTAAAAGAATATATACAAAGGTAAATAAAAATAACATAGAAGTAACGTAACGTATAACAAGACTAAATTTAACATGTGGCACAAATTTTGTTACCAGTGCTGTAACTATTCTTAGCAAAGGGCTATAAAGATGTTTGAAAACCATTGTAAAAAGTCTAATTAATAGAAGGAAAGAAAAATGAGATTGAGAATAGTTAGAGACATCCACATATTTGTGCCGTTTACAAGTTACCAGGAAAGCTGCATGCGCAGAAGGAGCTAAGGCCAAATGTTTTTATCTTCAACGTAGTCCTTGATTTTATAATATGCTTTTTTAATAAGGATACGTTTGATGTAGTTTTTGAACCTTCCATCGGTCAAACTGACTTTGGCAACTTGTTATAAAAGCGTATTATAGTATAAGAAAAGATTTGCTAGTTTTCGTTAATCTGAATTTGGGTATTACAATTTCGTGCTTACTGCGTGTATTTCAATTATGGAAGTCGCTTCTAGTTTTGAAAAGCCCCCGATTTTTACGGACATACAAAATACATTCCAAAATATAAAGTGAAGGTAGAGTCAGTATATCGATCTCTTTAAATTTTTCTCTGAGGGACTCGCGAGGACCCATTTTATAGATTGCGCGGATTGCCCTCTTTTGTAGGATGAAAATTGAGTCAAATGTCTTAATAAGCATAATATACTAACCTAGCTGTAGCTACATCGGTTAGCTGCCTTATTTTCCTTACTGCATATGCAGCCGAACTTAACCTACCCGAAAGAGTTCTAATGTGCGCGCCCCACTGCAATTTTGAATCGATAGTAATCCCTAAGAATACAGTTTCCGTTATAACTTCAAGATTTTTGCCGTCAAGATTTAGGTTTAGGTCATGTTGTGGTACATTTGGTAAAGAGAAGAGAACTTTAGACATTTTGTTTTTTTCGCATTCAGTAAAAGATTGTTAGCTGCGAACCATTTTGAGAGAACAATTAGACTTTCGTTGACATTTAAGACATCCGTATCTTGCCTATCCATTTTAAAAATTAGCGAAGTATCATCAGCAAATAGAATTATATCCGATAATTTGGCCATCATAAAAGGGAGATCATTAATGTAAACAAGAAAAAGGAAAGGGCCGAGAATTGAACCTTGGGGCACGCCCATCTTGACTAGAGACCCGGAGGACGTCGCCCCATTAACATTTACTTTTTGCTGTCTGTTTGATAAATAGGAAAGCACGAGATCAGCAGATTTTCCACGAATTCCATAGTGCTGTAATTTACAGATCAGTGTGTTTTGGTCGACGCAGTCGAAAGCTTTTGAGAGATCACAGAAAATGCCAATGGCATCCTGGGACCTCTCCCAAGCCTCCAAGATGTGGCTGATGAGTTTTACTCCCGCGCCCGTTGTCGACCTACCTTTCGTGAAACCAAACTGTTGACTATGCAGGATCCCATTTGAATTGAAGTGAGACAACATCTGTTCCAGCATGATTTTTTCATAGATTTTACTCAATGCTGGAAGCACGGATATAGGTCTATAATTAGAAGGATCACTCTTACAGATTTGAACATTGGTACTACTTTACTGTGTTTCATTAAGTCAGGAAAAGTGCCGCTGTTCAAACATTGATTGAATATGCCTGTTAGGACAGGAGCAATTGAGTCAATAATATCTCCAAGAACCCTAACGGATATCCCCCACAAGTCTTCAGTATTCTTTATATTGAGACTTTTGAACGCGTTTTATAATTGTATCAATACATATTGGTTTAAATTTAAAGATTGGTATGTCTTTAGTAAAGTTTTCTTTAAGAAGAGCTTCAGCTTATTTAGATGAGGAAGGAAGAGACTTCGTAACCTCTAACGGAATGTTGGTAAAGAAATTTTTTAATGTCTCAGCGACTTCTTGCCTATCAGAAATGGTTTGATTAGTTATTAACACAGCAGAACCTGTGTTGTGTTTGTCGGGCTTTTTGTAATGCAAACAAGTAGCGCATTTTGGATAATTATATTGAATATAGGTCACTCTATAAAATAATGTCCAAAGAAGGCATTCTTTGGACATTCTTTTATAGAGTGACCTTGATCGCCACAGTGCCCGCAGGTGTAGGATGCCTGCCGACATGACTTGGCAGCATGTCCATACTGCTGGCACTTATAACACCGTGTGACCCGAGTAAAATCTCTAACAGGGCATGATAACCAATTCACAAACACGCGGTCTTTTGACATCAGGGCTTTGCGTATGCAGACACTACATACACTACAACATAGTAACAGGTCTCAGCGTCCTTCTTTCCTGACTTGTGGCTCAACTTAATTGAGGTCAAAATGTCTTAAGGCTGCTGTCCTGTAGTGTCTCGGCCAGATTTTGATGGTAAAGACAAAGTGAAAACCTCTTTTTCTGGCATGGATGTTGGCACTCCTATAATAACCACCCTAGGAAAAGTCTTATAAAAGGAATTTTATAGGGCTTGTTGACTATTAGACCCGAATTCGTTAGCTGCACTGATTGTTTGAGCTTCTCAATGTCGTCCTTCGTCTCAGTGCTGATAATAACACCCCCGTTCCTCGTCTTGCGCAGGCCTCTCACGTGGAGCTTCATCTGTTCTGGATGGATAATTTTTAGGACAAGAGATTTTGTCTCATCGCTGGTCTTCAATTTGTCTTTAGGATAGATGGCCACAGAACTTAAATTTATTGGCTGTATAAAATTGTTGTATCCTTTTTTTACCATGTCCGAAAAAGAAGTTCCCTGAGCAGGTCTCATAAATTCGCCGATACTCTGCTTAAGGTTCTGTAGTTGCTTCGATAGGTCAAGTTGCTTCTCAAGGCTTTGCATTGCGTGGTGGTATTGGACAGCTCTCGCTTTGATGGACTGGTAGTGTACGGCCATTTGCGATGTGCCGTGACATACTTTACGGCATAAAGCATTTATACGTAGCTTTAGTTGCGCATTCATTTTACCGTCCGCTACAATAGTGCACACCTCCTTCAGGTTCTGCTCGATGGTCACCATCCAGTTCTAAATTTCTGGCGTCGAGATCATTTCAAGGGCATCATTTGGTTTTTGTTGAGGCTCCTCGGAGGCAGGAGCGGTTTCAGAAACGGCTGCGGGTACGGCTGCTGGTACGGGTGTAGTGGGTGGGGAGCGAGCACACCTGCTACTCCAGCTGAACGGACTACCTTCCATTGTGATATAATGTTTTTTCTTAAATTATCCATCACGGGACATTTTGACAATTTACACACTTTACACATACCTAATGAATAGCACAGTTTGCGTTATTTGTTAAACTAGGTCACGATTTCGCAAGTGATTATTTGTTTATTATAATAATTGTTCGATACGTCTGTTAACTATGATGACAAAAATAATCAATCCGCAAACGATTCTCGAGTTTTTGTTTTACGTTGTTGTTGTACGTTTTGTTTGGGTCAGTTTTATTTGTTAACGTTTCATATAAAATTTATTAAGAGGCTTACTAGATGTTTTTAGAACGTTGGGGTGGAAATAAACACGCATTTCATACAATATGAATAAATACATGAATAGGTTAATAATATTAAATATCGTACTCGAGCTTAGTATGTACGTTGAACGTATCATATCCATAAGGCAATCAATAAAAAAGTTAATAATACAACAACAAACACACTACACGTACTTACAAACAAGAAATTACCGTTCGTACCTATCAAGCCCCTACATGAAACCAATAAAAAACAAAACAAATACTGTCTCGACCTCACTTACATGAAACCTGTAATAAATAACACAGAGTAAACAAAGAAACAGAGACTGCAAACACGTAAACAGAATAAAATATAGGTCTAAGTATAACCCTGATGGTAATGACACTACAAACACATTTTATTATTCACAAACAGTATCATAGAAGAAAGTTCCGGCTCGCCCAAATTATTTGCATCAGAAAGAAGGTAGTTCGCACTAGCCACTACTTGTTTCCTTGGACAGTACAGTGGGACTGTCGGAAAAACATCCAAAAGGCATTTGAATGCAGATTGTACAAGGTTTTCTTCAGAAGTAGTAAGTTAAGAAGCTTCCAGTGTTTTTCACAAACATTTGGTCAGTTTACATAATGCACTAGTGTTTTATTAGGTAATCCTTAGAGGGAATTGTGAAGTTAAGTTTATATCTTATATTATTTCCGGAATTATGTAGTAGGTATACGATTTCAGTATGAAATTCTGATAAAGTGCGGTCGCGTTCAGAATTTAGGATAGGTCCGACAGAATATTTCAGCAGGTAAGAATCCAATCTCGCAGGATTCTGAGGATCTCATGTCACACATTCTATGGTCAAATTCCTAATGAACGCATGAATAATATCTACCGAGAATATATTTTACTTTGAAAGAAAGAAAGAAAGAAAAAATATTTAATTGTGACCCGCACCGGCGATACGAGAAATATGCATAAAATTAAACAATAATAAAAAAAACCCCGTGCGAGACCAAAAAGGCTCCTATCTCAGCATGTGCAGCGATATCCAAAAAAGAAAATAACGCCGCGCTGTTATTCTGATAGGACCCACTGTTGATGCCACGGACACACTTACGGAAACGGAAAATACTTGAATAATAATAAAATAATATATAAATAACAAACAAAATAGAATAAACACAGAAGGTGGGTCAAACTATGTATATTATAATTATGTGTAAGTTTAATACAAATCTATAAATAAATCATATTAAATGTAGGTAGACCTATGTACAAAGTCCGCGATGCTCAATGATCATTTGTCAAAACCATAGACAAATAACAGAGCGCGCGGACCAAAGGGATTATATTATTTGATTAACTACTGTCATCTTTTAGATTATCAAGCCAACTAGCTTCTGCCAGCGGCTTCGCCCGCGTTAATTTCGAAAATTATCCCAAGGGAACATATGCCCGGGATAAAAAAACTACAATCACTATCTGTGTTAAATTTCATCCAGATCCATCCAGCCGTTTGAGCGTGAAGAAGTAACAAACATACAAACACACACACTCACATACACACATCAACACGGTCTAGGGATATTTCATACTCAATTAAATAACTCGAAAAGTACTGGCCGCATTGGAATCTTTTATACACCGATTTGTTTGTAATTTATCTCAGACTAATTCCAAATTCAAATTTTTGAAAATTCTTTTGTTTCGGTGGCATATAAATGTCTTGATGTGTAGGAGAGGGAATTTTCATTTATGCGAAATTTAGAAAACAATACGAATTACGTTTAGTTACAGTTTTTTTCATTTTTAAACGAAAGATAAAGTTAAAATTGAAGTATTGTAGCCAGGCAACGCCAACATTTGACGAGGACGGAGATGTTACGAGCTGTGGGAATGCTGGAAGCTGGGTCTGTTCAGCGTAATATTGCTGAGGTCATAGGGACCCACCAAAATGTAATTTCAAGATTGTGGACACGCTATCGTGCCACAGGTGAAGTAGCGGAGAGGCACCGGGGGCCCAAGTCGCATCACTACCCCCAGACAAGACCGATTTTTGCAAATTACTGCGCGAGCTCAACCAAATGCAAAGGCGACTCAATTGGTCCAAAGGCTGCGAGTGGAACACCAAGTGCTTGTGAGTGACCAAACTGTAAGAAGGCGACCGCATAAAAGCAATCTACGCTCTCGTAGACCACTCCGGGTCCCACCTTTACGGAGAGGCAATCGTGGACGACGATTAGAATGGGTTCAGAACCACGTGGACTGGGGCCGTGAGCAATGGTCCAATGTGCTGTTCACGGATGAATCCAGGTTCGGCTTCCATCCAGATTCACGAAGGACGCGTGTTTGGCGAGTTCCTGGACGATGGAGCCGTCTTCAGAACCCTCAGGAAGTTCACCCATACCAAGGAGGAACAATTATGGTTTGGGCAGGAATTCGTCTTGGAGGACGGACGGATCTTGTTTGGGTGCGGGGCAATATGACGGCAGAACGATACGTCCAACAGGTGCTGGGGCCCGTAATCTTGCCCCACAGAACACAAATGGGGCAAGATTTCCTGCTCATGCACGACAATGCCCGGGCACACACGGCGAGAACGGTAGCAGCTTGGTTACGTACACACAATGTTAGGGACTTAGACTGGCCTGCTCAATGAAAACCTTGTTCTGAGCATGCCGAATCGTTGCCGATGTGTTATGTACATCATGGGCGCTTTCTCAGACTACTAACTTCAAGTTTATAAACACAAATTAAATGATTTTTCTATTTTTTTCAGTTTTTACTCATAAATTAAAAGTTAATTCATATACGGTTTCCGTCTATGCTTCATTTTTCCATAAAATCCTGAAATTTTAATCGAAGTACCTTAACCATTATTAAAAAATGGTAGAATATTAAATAACGTATCTTTTAAATATATACATGTCATATAAATAATTAACATATTGATAGTAATTCGCTTTTTTAAAAATATCCCTAGACCGTGTTGATGTGTTTACTTTCGCCTTTATAATATTAGTGTGATAAAATTTTGACTGCATATAAAGTTCCATATAATTTCATATTCCTGAATAGTTCTCACTCAAATACATATTATGTGCCAGCCAGAGATAAAATCTGCGTAAAATTGCAATATTACAACTCGAGACATAAATACAATCGAACCATATGCGCTCAAAATTGCTGTATTACTTGCATATTCCATAAAAAAACTGGCAACAACTTAAATTTGCCCGCAGTCCCCGGATAAATCTTCAAATGTTCAATATTAATATAGGAGTAAATGGAGAAATTTATTATGGATGAGCTATGAACCTTTGCGGTGCTACCAGCGGATTTTTTTCATTACAAATGGGTTTAATTTTCAACGGGCAACATTTCAATTGAGATTCTATTTCGTGAAAATGAAATACTTCCTTTCATTTAATTTAAAAAGTAGAACCCTAAAAAGATTTTTTTTAAATTCTACTTTGGTTCTATTTTAACCGACTTCAAAAAGGGTGTCTCAATTCGTCTGTATTTTTTTTTATTTGTTTTAACTTAGAACCATATACTAGGTGAACCGATTTAGATTATTATTTTTTTTATTTGATAGCTATTGCTTCTCATGTGGTCCCATTTAATATATTCCATCAAGATCTGATGAAGAACTTCGAAGATATACAACAGAACTCTTCAATAAATGACGGCAAATCTCTCGAGATTACTGCAATCGCATGCTTTTTTATTGTTTACATCATTTCATAACATAACATCACGCCGGTACACTCTAAAGGGGTATACAGATGTGTACAGTTCACCCCGGTACACTCTAATTACACCAGTTGTGTTCAAGTTCCTTTTTTTTTTGGGTAATTTATTCTGGCATAACAGTGGGCATTATAGATATATACCACAACTAAAAAGTGAAAAATAACTTCAATTTCGGCAGTCGGTTGTATTTTTTTTGTAATAATTTTTGTATTGTCAGTAGTATAACTACGTATTTTTTTTTCATTAATATAAACTACATTTACCTTCTTGTTTTTGCTCCAAAATATCAAACCTTTCTCAGGTTACTAAAATAAATTCCCATTACCGAAAGACGTTACCATCGCCTTCCATACTGCGACATTAACTGAACTTATCTGCGGTAAGCATTAGCCACTTTCATTTTTCATTGTCTTTTCGTCCTGGGCATGGTTGGATATACCAGGCTGGCAGTTAGAAGAGATGTTGCGCTGGTCAAGTATGTGGCTAGCGTACTGCTAGGTTTGTTGCACCACCCAGAGGTGCTGGAGGCGCTGCGGCTGTGCGCGCCGGACGAGTGCGTGGGCGCGCGCCGCCGCCCCGCTCTCTTAGACGTACCGTTGGCTAGGACTAACTTACTTAAGTTTGATAAATGCTGTAACGTTATCGGAAGATATATTTTGCCAAAACCGGTCGAGATTCGTCAAAGTAGCGCAAAATTTAATTGAAAAAGGTCTGACCATTTAAATAATGATTAAAGTATTGGAATGTCTTATTGTAATGATTGATATATTGTATTTTAATGTTTTATATGTGTGTTATAACATCGCCTTGGAAGTCTCTGTAAAGGTGTTATAATAATTAATGAGTAAATAAATAAATAAATAAATAATAAATAATTTTATGTTCCTGTCACCGACATCGCAGGAGATAGTTGGCACTTTGATTGTTGTTGAGAACTAACTCACCAAGCTTATTTGAAATGAGTATCTCATCATAACCGGTGGAGGAATCAAATACGAAAGTTCGGCCGCACTCTCGAGGGATACATTGAGACGTTTCCAATTTGTAATAAACTTGATCGTAACAAATCTGAAATATTAGAAGGCATTGTAAATTGGATCACGTTTTACATCTTAGACGGAAAAGTCTTCAGGGACTTTTGTTCCATTTCTGGTATTAAAGCTAACTCTGACGATCGCCATTTAGCAAACTTTTTTTTGCAAAAGAAAGTGTATCCGTAAAAGCTTAAGAATAATTTAAGCACTCACCGTCCAGGCTGTAACTGTCGACATATGGGCGAAGTACCTCGGAACCCAAACAAATTCTAGCGCGACGTCTTATTGAGGGCGGAAACGACGATCGCTATCGACTTATTATACAAATGGCCGATTTCTGAGCAACAGTAACAATATCTTACCATGAAAAATTACGACTCAATAGTGTTGCGGTCTCTCTTGGCTCCGTTTTGCAATAAAATCGGTGCCTCATAGACCATTCCCTATATTTATGATTCGCAACGTGAACTCACACTGATTTTACACACGAACCAATTTTGTCGAACGCAGTTTTGGGGGAAGAATTATGTATTGTGAGAATATTTTGTTCGGAACAAGCGCCAATATCAGAGATTGTTCGATAAGAATATACGTTTAATATTTGACCTCAGATATTGGTGTGAGTAAACCATAGAAACAGTCATCTGTGGAATTTTTTTTTTCATATGTTTCATACGCGGAGGGCTTTGTCCGAGGGTTCGTCGACATATCTCAGTATTTAACTATGTAATATCAATAAATGGTTTAACACTGTGTCGCTGACATCAAATATATAGAGAGCACATAGCGAACACGTTTGAGTTGTGAAGGAAAATCCTTTTTTAGAATTTAATTAATTGGATGTAATATCCCAGCACAAGTTTTTGAATCACAAAAAAGGATAACGGTTATTATAGTGCTTGTAGACGCTGCTCTGTGGGCAATATAATATTTAAACTCGCCTTAACATATTTTCAAATCGGCTCTATGGATAAAGTTGTGTCGTTACCACACAAGCTATCCAAAATATGAGCAAAACAGGTGGGTGAAAGTATAATAATATCATGAAAATGTTCGCCGTACCTGGCAATTTCTTCTTGAAAAATCTTAAAGTAAAATGATTACTTTAAAATTAACACATTTTATGCCGTTAAAATTCCATAAAGTGAAAAAACCTACACAGAATTGAAAATTAATATTCACAAAACCTTTTACAAAAACAATAGGCTCTCCTGAAAAAAGTTGAAAACTTCGCCTGTAACCTAACCCTTTCAATCAACCGAGAGTCTGTCGAAACACTTTTTAAAGTAATCTATTGAGAGCTTCCACTTATCAATTAATAGCTGTGGAAAGCGATGACTGAGCACAGCTTAATCTCTTTCTGCCGTCTCACTGGTCAGCTATTAGCCTAATGGACTGGCGAACCTCGACGACGACGTAACTAATCCAATATAGTTCTGCTGATTATTAAAACTAAATAAATCCGATTAGCTTTTTATTCCAACTTTGAAAACACGGCCATTGGTTAATTTTACCTTTTTAGGGACAAACGAATCGAGTGACCAACCTAATGATTCGTTTAAATTAGTCGATAACTCGTTTATAGGAAAACGGAGTCTTCGGAAACACGATTTAGGTATACGGATGTTTCGGAATTCGTGAGTATTTTAACCGGATTACAATGCCAGATTCCGTTTTTCTGTGGTTTTCAGGTATGCCAATATTTGGTAGATAGATAGATATCGTTACATACGTTACCGTACTACCTACGTTTATCTATACAGAATTATAAAAGGTGAAAAACTTAATTGAAGAATTTTGCTTCAAACAATTTATATCTTCTTAAATGGCGATTATGTTAAGTCTGACCCAATATACAAGCTATGATTTGAAAAAAATGCGTTTCTATTCTGCATACATTATAGCTATCAGTATTACAACTTATAACTTAAGAAAGGAACAAGGTACCTAAAAACTATACTGTAGTACATCCAACTATAAAACTGTCATGGCGCTATTTCTCTCATTTTATTCTTTATTTTTAGCCGTGTGTTGAAATAAAATAAAATTATTGAGTTCTTGCTACCAGCTGTAAAAGTTTCAGCTTTGAAACTGTTCCTGCACAAGTTTGAGAGGGGAAAAGAGTCACTGAAGTAATCGTTAAACTGCAAAAAGAAAAAAAAGATTTCAATAGGTATAGTTTCTGTAAAATAAAATTTTCTACTCGTAAAATTGTGGATATATTATTGAGATGATTATATATGGCTACAACTTAAAACTATAACATTTCAAAATTCTGTTATAACTGAATAATGAATTAGGATTTTGTCAGAAACACTTCTAGAATGCGACTCTTGTGACGTGAGTAGCAATATTGAACTGGTAACTCATAAACGGCACAAATATGTGGATGTCTCCTATTCTCAATCTCATATTTTTTTTGTTTTTCTTCTTTTAATTGGACTTTTTACAATAGGTCGCAATCATCTTTATAGCCCTTTGCTAAGAATAGTTACAGCACTGATAACAACATTTGTGCCACATGTTAAATTTAGTCTTGTTATATATTTTTTTTATTTTTATCTTTGTGTAGATTCTTTTACCGATTATTTTGTGAATGTGTGAACATTGTAGGCCTTCTTGATGTTAGTTAACATTTGTTAACTTTTTTATATATTTTATAATATATTTTTTTTAGTTTCGAACGACTTATTGTCGGGATTATAACCAAAACCATTTTTTAAAAGATTAACTATGGAATTTCTTGCCGGTTCTTCTCCATAGGAAACGACCAACCCGAACCGTGCACCTGTTGTCGACATTTTATAAGTGCCCATGTAGGCCTATGTGATTATTTTTTTTTGATTTTGATGATTTTTAAGTTGCAGTAATGTTTGAAGGCTTGATCTGATAACCAATATTATTTCGCTGATAGATAGCAACATTGTCTCTGAGTGCTTCTTCGCAGAAAATTACATCGTTTCTGTGAGATAGGCCACGGGAACGAAACCACGGGTAAAAGTTAGTTTCGAATAAATAATATACAAGTACATTAAATTTAGCTTTGTAACAAAAAGGGCAAATTTAATTAACCCTTTAGTGTAAATGATATGTTTCCGCACAGCA
This sequence comes from Orthosia cruda, assembly GCA_964057195.1. Classification (NCBI taxonomy): domain Eukaryota; kingdom Metazoa; phylum Arthropoda; class Insecta; order Lepidoptera; family Noctuidae; genus Orthosia; species Orthosia cruda. Next base: position 21,397,419 of record OZ059829.1, on the reverse strand, counting down.
TAATTTTCTCATCTTTTTAGATCGCTTCTTAAGCAGTCGGGTTTTGTTTTGAATTTATGGCCTTTTTTCACATTCATATTTTTGTCGAGCTTGGTGCTTTTCACAATTTAATGTTTTTAGTGGGATTATTATTACACTATTGTTACGTCTTGTTACCCTCCAATCTTCGTCGTATGTGGCGTCGTCACATTTAATGGATATTTGATGCTCTGACTTACTCTAAGGCATGTAAGCATGATATGATATATGTTTAGACGAATCGGTGTATTTATGTTAATAACTTATACAACCTACTCTTTTTTTTAAATTCGGTATCATATCATATATATAGTAGCAACCCAAGTGAATCCGTCAAGTTTTTCCTGTAAATTTTCGAAACGGCGGGAGTGGCCCTTCTGTATACTTTCTAATGTGCGGTCATAGGGAGCAAAATACTTTCGTCATAGACATCGAGCTACGGCGTAGGCGACGAGCTACGGCGTAGGCGACGAATTACGGCGTAAGCGGCGTGCTAAGAGTACATACCATTTATCTTCTACTGTACTAATCAATCCAACTCGCTTTGTCAACAGCCAATTTGAATAGGAAAAACATGCGATGAATAAAATTTAGGAAAGTACAAAATTTAAACATTTGTCTGCGTCACGTGCATAGCTCGGTCCAGTGAAGCATCGTTATCTCCCTTCGTTAGGCGAAAGTCGTGTCCACGCATAATTATTACAAAAACACATGCAATGCAACATTAGTCGGATGTTACTTTTTTAAATGAGTTTAAAAATGGCAGCTTTTTTTTTAAATTCGAACGAGCTTTTATGTTTTATTCCATTGAGGAGGACGTGCAGCTGTGGACAAAGGCCTGCTTCATTAATTACCGCAAGTTTCCTCATAAGTGAACTGTAATGGTCTTTGGTCGCGTACTGGAAGGTGCAGCGTTGGTAGGCCTCCTACAAAGTGCATAGATGACCTGGTAAAAGTCTTGGATCTCCGATGCATGCAGTCGCCAACAGCATCTTCAAGCCCAGGATCTGCAATTGAGGCGACGCTTCGGAAGGCTTAGATCCATTAAAAATGATAATGAAGCTGTAACGGTCTTTAGAAAATAACAATTCTTAAATCAAAACATCAGACTGACTACCTCACCCGATTATAACGTTTTTCCACACCTTTAAGCCATCACCAGGCAATGAATCACGCTCCGATAAAAAACCCATCGTTCCCACAAAATATAACAACGTATTACTTAAATTAGTTTTAATTTCATAAGGATGCCGCTCGAGATAGCCCGCCCTGGGCACATAAGGGATTAACGCCCGCCGGCCAACCTGCCTGGCGTATTAACCGTCCAGTTTACGATTATTACGTTGCATTTACAACTCTTAGGGGCAGCCGGCCGACTATCCATGGCCGGTTTATAGCAATCATTAGGGCTTGATCAACGGTTTCCTAACTTGTTTAGTTGCTTTTTTGGATTTCGAATCGAGAGTCAAACGTTGGCTTAAGTTGAGCAAGGCTTTTAGGGGACGTAAATGCTTTCAGTGTAGTAATTTGGCGATCAACTGCTCTTTTTAATCTCTTTGTAGTTTTGTAAATCGCATCGTTGCTTTTTAAAATCCAAGTGTTATTTATGTTTTTGACTAAAATATAGTCTAACATTTAACAGCACCTGTTTCACACATTTTAATTAAGTTACTATTGCATTGTGGATAAAATAATGCAATTTAAAATATTTTTTACAGTCGTATTGTGAGTCCATTCATTTCTTGAAAGATTGTCACTTAAATAAAGTTGAAAAGTAATCCAAAATTAGGGAGCAGAGTCTAAATTATTTGATTATTAAAATAACTATTTTTTTTTTTTAAACTTCAGTTCCAATCCTATCTATCCGTTTGAGCACCACAGAAGTTCAAAAGGCCGCTTCGATTCAAAGTAGTTATTGCAAGCTATGAAATGTGCCTTGACTGTACCACGAGAGTGTCGGTATTTTATTAAGTTATATCGTAAACATTTATAGGCCATTCTCCATATTAAATTTTAGTCTGGATCCGTAAACGAGATAGGCTTTGATTATGTTATGTATATTGGAATTGTAAACAAGGTAGTAGTGAGATTGAATTTGAAAAGTTTTAGTGACGGTTAGGTCAGGCACGTAATGTGCCTAAGCGGTTACCTAAATTGGTTATAGTCTGGCAATCCAATTCTACTCGATCCAAACAGTCGTAGCAGTTATAATTGTTTGCTTGGACTTCGATCGTCGATTGCTTTCCTTGTACCGGCTTAGTGATCAGACTGCTTATAACACCAAAATCACTGATGAGTGCTTTTCCACCAAATATTAATATAATAATTCCATCAATGAGATTACTTAATTTTGCTAGCCACCCTTCTGAGAGATTTTTTATACATAAAAAGTGCAAATGTGTTGTGTTGAAAGTGGCGCCAATGACAGAAAAGTTGAAAGGAAACCGTTTGCCCTGGTATGGGCATGTGATGAGAAAGGACTATTATTTATTTATCCAAAATTATGTAAGTAACACCTTAACAGCTATATGCGAAGTTACTACCACAAAGATATTAGGACTTATAGAAATACAATTAAAAATACCATTAAATACAATAAAATATTACAATTAAAATATCAATTAAAATACAATCAATCATACAATTAAAATATAATTAAACACAATTCAAATACCATTATAATCCAAATAAAAATTCAATTAAAATAATTTTTTAACATTTTCAATGCACTTCATTGCTACTCTTGTGAACTTAATCAGGCTACACACATGTTACAATAAAAACCTCTAAAAAGCAAAAAATAAGTCTCGTACTCGCGTCGGGGAACCACAAAGTTTAAAGCAGTTTATTTTATTTAAAATTTTTTTGATTAATACGATGCTTATTTTTTGCTTTTTTTGAGGGTTTTTAATCGGGGGTTTTTAAATTTAAATTTAATTTTATTTCATGCTTTTTAAACCATATATAATATACCTAGTAGTAGACTCGCTTCAATCGACAATCTATCAAAACACGTAATTATGACAAGATATCTTGCGAAAAACCCAGATTCAAAGAGTAAAATGCGAATTACTTTTGAACGGTTGAACCGATTTCAATCAAACATAGCTAAGAACACTCTCGAAAAAGTCTCCTATCAAACAAAGAAAACTAAACCGTCGGTGGTTAATAAATGTGGATGAATAGAAAGGGAGAGGAGTGACATGAAAGAAAATTTAATCAGTGATATTGTGACAGGGTACAGGACGGTATGGAAGAGGAAAACGTGTTGCGCTAACCCCAAGTAACATGGGATAAGGTCAGGAAGATGATGATGAAAAAGTGCGAATGTGTGCAAGGGATGCGGGCGAGGTACCTGTGCGAGTGACACGTAAAGACAAATGTGTGACCACGAGTGACCACGCACAGCTGAAGAGTCCGCTAGTCATCCTCGCTCTACTCAGCTACACATCGTTTCACAGCTTAGCTACGCATCCTCGTTTCGCGCAAACTCTTCGCACAGCTTTGGTGAAAAGAGTCACAGATTTCCCAGCTTCGCTACGCATCCTCGTATCGCGCAAGTTCCTAGCACAGCTTAGAGAAAGATGACTCTTTTATTCAAAATTCACATAATTAAAAAAAACTTTTGAATTAAGTGTTTGCACTTAAAACATGAAAATGTTATTATTGCTAAGCCTTTTATTTATCTATAGGTACTAGTTATGTTTTGATGATATGTATAATTATACATTTTGCCCTTTAGGGGTGAGTCTTACTTTAGGTTATGGCTTAGTTCAGGCACCAGTCTCCCGCAAATAACTAGGTGGCATATCGTTATTGTATTTTTTTTTGTTTTTTGTTAATAAATGTTATTTGTGGTAGAAAAATAAGTATGTTTTAACTACGCATCCTTGTACCATCAAGCTAACTCGTACGTCTCTGGTTTCTGATCAGATCTATTTTTTAATGAAGTGGCAAGAAATCGATAAACATGCTTCTCAGTAAAGAAGAGCCAACTTACAACAACATCCAATACTTACTGTAGCCAATATTTTCCTTCAGCTACAAAAAACCCGGCAATTCTGCATAAAAAGTACAGAATAACAAGACAACAATAGAGACGTTCCAAAAGGCAACGATTAATCAAAAGTAGGCAAACACGAGACGTCACGGGAGTAAACATTTATCACTATCAAAATCTGAAAAAACTAAGGAACAAGGTCCAAAGGCATACTTGTGGTGAAATGACAACTACACGGTTCTTTTGATCTGTGATGTCTAATTGCGGTTCCTGTAATTAGATTCTTGATAGATGGCCATCTAAGTCACCATATTAAAAACTGTTGTATTCTAAGAGCATAATGTCTGAATAACTAGATCCGTAATAACCATCAGCAGACCATATAAATACTTGTTCCGTGCAGGATCCAAATTCGCGATAGCATATAAGATTCACTGCATGCCACGTACAAAAAAATTAAGCACCTCATCCTAGAGACAAAACTAAAATGGCCTCTGTGCCTATAATTACTCGGGCACACTATTGAAACTGGACCACAGTTACGCTGCTTGCTGGTAGAATTACATATATCCTGGACGATCTTTATTTTACAAAAAGTTCTGAAGTATACACCTCTGTTGCTGGACTGTTACCAATAAAAATGGAGTCCAAACACCAAACTAGAAGGGAAATTAGGACGAAAAGGCTAAACTTTGATGACGATAAAGATGCACCTAGAAAAACTAACTATTATAATATATAATTTTATATGATAGAAAATACTCACTTACTTTTATATACGCAGCAAGTTAATAAGTAGAAAAGCGTATATCAAAATTAATTAATCAGATGCATGTTGGTTTTCTATTCCGTTTTTCATTAACAGGCAAAGCGGGTTGTAATTTTAGATCCTAGTTTTAGTATTCTGTTTTGATTTAATTTTCTCATCTAGAAAAATATTGTGGAAAACATAAAAGTATGTGTGGTTTAATAAAGAAAACGTGGCTGATCAGAAATCTGAAGTGAATTGCGAATTGAAAAGGCTTCTTGGTAACGGGAATCAAACTGTCGATCATGTATCTGCTTAACAGATGAAACGCATTCTTTATATCTAAAAAGTATATCCTAAGTCCTTTTGAAGGTAATTTCTTCCACTCCACTCGACTCAGTCACCATGACTACGAAAGTCTCGATTCGAGGTCGTTAATTTCTTATATACTTTAGTATCATACAGTAGCAGATCAAAGCATGCTACGTACATCAACAGTACCTAGCAATCTATACCTACTAAAGTTTTGAAAAATGTTCTATGTCTTACTAGATTCCGAATAGAATGTGTTTATTATTATGTTATCTTGTTCTAATTTAGTTTTGTTTAGTTCTGTTTTAATCTTACTTCGATCATAACAGACTGAGATTAGTACATTTTTATGGGAACTTTCGTGCAAAGTTGACATTGTTGCATAATTACGTAACTTGAAAACATGATTTTTTGTTTATGGAGATATATTCATTATTTTATTCTTAAATGATAGATATAGGCGTAAAACTAATATTTCTGTTCGAATTCTGAAAATCGGTCATCGCATTTAAGACATATTTACTGAAGAATTAGTGTAAAAAATCTACCAAGTTAATATTTTCACGTTTTTGTTCTACAAAGTTTTTTAGTGTTTGTAAATATATTATTTAGATAATAGTGTTTATAGTACATTACTGCAGAATCCAGTAAGTAAGACTTCCTGGCCACGAGTTAACCGGACCGAACCGCAGGTGAGGTCCGCTTAACTCATACTTGCAACAACTCATACTACAACATGCTTGGAAATTTGAGAATTATTTTGACAACCTTCTTCGAGAAAATCGAAATTGCAGTACAGACCAAATACATGAGAGCAGCGGCCGGAAAAAGTTGTATGAAAATCCATATCTGCCGTGTGTAGCGGCCAAATAAAGTACATAGTAAACTCAAATCTGTCGTGTACTTTAAAAATGGAACGATCTTTTTCACCGAAACATGGCAACCAAGGAGGTAACTTATCAAAGGTTTTATTTAAATTTCGAACTGGCTTGCTAATAGAAAGCTGTTTATTGAAAAAAAAAAACAAATGAACACTTTAAGGCTTAGCACGCACTTCGATTTTATTTTCGCGGATTTATGTAGTTTTTTACCGCAATGCGTGCAGCTTCATACAATTCCATAGGCCGCAGAATGAGCGAAAAATCGCGCGAATAAAAAGGCCTAACGCGGCCTTAATTATTTTTGTTCGTTGTTCGTCATTGATTTTGAAAAGTAAATGGTTTGGTTCGGTTTTCAGATATCGGTATTAGTAGTACAGTTATATTAGATATAGTTTTCGTAATATCGGTTATTTTGATATTGATATCGATATGATATGATATCTAACACATATCCGATATAAGTTACGTTTTGATATATCGGACCTATCCCTACTACTGTCCAGTAAGTAAATTACATACTTACTTACTGGACAGTTGTGAATAAGTCTCCGGTAGAATTCACTTTCTGGAGACTTTTTAGAGATGTTATGGCAATATTACATACCATTTTTGAGAAAATATTATTAAGAGATATGTAAATAATGGTAATTACCGAACATTGTAAGGATTATGTGCAACAAATAAATATAAATAAAGGCTGCACAGAATTAAGTTTTTTGATATCCAAAGTCGAAGTTTCGCGCCAATCGTGTTTGTTTACTTTTTATTTTACACCAATATCACGTACTCATATGTGAAAACGATTACCTACGTTATGACAATTATGTTTCTAAATGTACCTGGTAAAGAACAATAACAAACATCGGTCCACTAACACGTAATATTCATAACCACTACTTTATTTATGCTCAAAACTGCCAAATCGTCCTTCAGGTGGGTATATTATCGAAATCAGCCTTTAAGAATACTTTATCACACATGACTAAATAAAATTTGCTGTTATAAATAATATTTTTGCACAAATTTTCTAATATTTTAGTGAATTCACGTGTAGTTGACACTTTAGTACAACATTCATTGAACGTTATGACGTCACCAACATGGCGACCAATCATGGCCCGTTCGTAGACAGGTGGTTCTTTTAAAAATTTTATCGTTTTTCAATTGCTTATAATAAATTGAAAAAAAATATTTAAGAGATTTTTGCAACGACAATATAATTTATGATATGTAAAGTTTCAAAATAAATTTTAAAAATCGTATTTTTTTTTAAATTCAACAACCCAATTCACTTCCAGATGGCAGGTGTTCCTGAGGTTTCTAGATGTCAGGTTGTGTGTGAAATTATTCCCCCAGCTTGCTCCTCACTATAAGTGGTAGGTCTTAAATGGCCTGTGCGCATGAAAGTAAACTCTTTTGACTCTTAAGTCTACCCGTGGTTGTAATGTGATCATAGAGGGGATGTCGGGAATCGAATTCCTGATTTTATTTCATCAAGTTCGCATGCGACATCCCTTCGTACTATGGGTGGTGCAATACCATGCAATAAATGTTGGCTGGTAATGCACCACCAATAGCTTGTTGAGCGGAGCGGCATAACGAACTATAACTATCAATGAGGGCTGAATTGAGATTGAGTTGAGTGGATAAAATAACTAAGAATAATAAGTGACGAGCCAGCTGAAACCTACAGCCGGCTCTCCTTTACAGACCAGATAAAAATTAATAACAGTGAATAATTTTCTTTTTCCATTACTTTCAAAAACAAAGTTTCAAATAATTTCAAACAGAAAGGATTCAACTAATTGAAACACAGAACTTTACCTACCCGATAGTTTTATAACTATAGTTTTTTTTTAAGATAATAAAATCTACAAAAGGTAAGACCTTTTTATTATTTTATCTACTTCGGTTTCGTTATATTCGAAATACAAAATTGACAGCGGTTTCATTATGATACCCATAACGACACCGGGTTGCATTATGCGAATCGTCATAAATTCTAAAACACAAGCAAAGACATTCTGAACATACAGCCAGGTACCTATAATATTACTTCGAAATCGAGACAATGTAAATGATATTTTTAAAATGGAACAAGTTTAGAACAAAAGTATCGTATACTATTTGGCTGTTGCGGCTACAAGATCTTTTCCTTATACCTAATAAAGACTAAATAAAAAAAAATGTGGACGCGGGATAAACAATAGTCAGTGTGTGGTTAAGTTTCTATTAAATTACTTATTTGTCTATATCTGTTTTTTATTCCTTCCTTCGTAGATAATAGCTATTTATGCAACTGTTACGTTATGGACGGTCTTTTAATACGAGTGCCATTTTTCGGTACAAGCGTAGCGCGTACCGAAATAGGTGGGCACGAGTTATTAAAATACCAATAACGTACAGTTGCATACAAGATTTTATCTACGAAGGAAGGAATAAAACACAGATATAGACAAATAAGTATTTCAGGAAGTGTGTTTAAGTATTTCATTTCTCATATACATGTCTTGATTTTTCTGGTAGTAAATTATTTGTAGCCGCAACTGCTCTATTTGTTATATCTGGTGGTGTATTTTCAATATCACTTGATGTTGAAGACATTTTTAATAAAATTTGGAACAAAATTTCACTCAGAATTATTTTCCCGCGTCCATTTTTTATTATATTTTTTATTTAGTCATTATTAGGTATAAGGCAAAGATCTTGTAGCCGCAACAGCCAAATAGTATACGATATTTTTTTTCTAAACTTGTTCCATTTTTAAAAACATCATTAACATTGTCTCGATTTCGAAGTAATATTCTAGGTACCTGGCTGTATGTTCAGAATGTCTTTGCTTGTGTTTAAGAATTTATGACGATTCACATAATGCAACCCGATGTCGTTATGGGTATCATAATGAAACTGCTGTCAATTTTATAATTCGAATATAACGAAACCGGAGTAGATAAAAAACTTATTAACAAAAAATCAAACCGACTTCCAGAACAAAAAACTACAAAGCAAAAAATAAATTTCTTTTCCGAAGTCGGTGTCTTTTGTACCTAACCATTATTGCCCGTTTTTCGACACCGACTTCGGCAAAGAAATTTATTTTTTGCTTTGTAGTTTTTTGTTCTGGAAGTCGGTTTGATTTTTTGTTAAAAAGTTTTTATTTTTTGTCTTTTTAGTTTTGGTAGGTACCTCCAATTAACATGATTATCATTTATAGCCAAAGTACATCTCATGGCGATTCCAATAAGCCCAAACACGACTAGGATACATTGTTTTATATTAGAGTTCCAGTGCCTACCTTCCGGCTTCATCATCAGATCAGTTCGATGGTGCCATTTTCATCAGTTCCATTTATTTATAAGTATTTGCTTCATTACAGTCGGTTAACTATTCGAGATATCTTATGCCCGTGACATATTTAGCATTTAGGAGTTCCAGTGGCCACCTGTGGTCTTCTTCATCAGTTCCACTTCACCAAATGATACTTTCTGAGTGCAGATGATTGCATTGTTGATGAAAATACCAAAATCGCTATATGTTTGCCTATAATATTTGAGAAGTTCCATCATCAGATCCTGACCTGATGATTATGGGACCAACTAGAAAGTATACCCTTTCAAACAAAAGAAGAATTTTTGAAATCGGTCCAGGCGTCTTTGAGTAATCGGAGAACATACATAAAAAAAAAAAAAAAAAAAAAGATTCCGACGAATTGAGAACCTCCTCCTTTTTTTGAAGTCGGTTAAAAATCTTGAATGCAACTGTACGTTATTGGTCTTTTAATAACTCGTATTAAAAGACCGTCCATAACGTAACAGTTGCATAAATAGCTATTATTACTAAAGGCTCGCGTTTTACCACTATCATACTGATGGTGAGCAATGATGCGGGTGACGATAGAACTCGCATTCCTAGAAGTAGCCTATTCAATCTAGATTAAAGGACCTCCAGGTTTTAGCTATCGGGAAAGATAGACGGGTAGATAAGCTTACATAATTTCACCTTTTTTCCCAACAACCTAACATAATTTCTTGGCAGATGAGTGGTCAGTTAGTTCAAAAGGAATCTATAAGCATCTTCTCGTGTAGGCCACAATGCCTCATCCTACTTATGCAATCCCTTAGTAGCGTGGTAGCGTCTTTTGTAACGCCAAAGGCTAATTGCGGCATTGTGTAGCTATTGTACTAGATGTTCATAAATAATGATATATTGCCTGGCTTTGTTCGTTATACTTTAGCTATATTTATTCATTTTGGACTCTTCTTGATAGATACTTATAGTTAAAAAACTTAGGCTGAAAAGCCACTGACAAGTTGCGTACTTGATACACGCTTGGTGATTCGCAAAGAAGCCAAACGCGCAATGTTGCTAGGCTTTAGGTGCTATGCAAGACAACTATCAGTGGGAATCCGAAGATTCGGACCTAAAAGTTTGTGCAAAAATTGTATAAATCAACCGAATAATATGCCTATTCACTGTTTTATTCAAGGTTATTAGCTCTAGTATAAAATATTTTCACATTTACGGACATAAGAACAATCTATTCGATTTTATTATTCGAATATGGAACACGAACTGCAAAAAAAGAAAGTAACCAGCCAATTTACGTTTTCAACATCAAGCGTGTTATTTAACCCATTCAAGTTGACCCAAAAATACCTCCATTTACATTTCACCATTCAAAAGTGCTGCGGAAACTTTTCCGTTGGCCATTCAGCGTGTATAGTGGATACACGGCTTTTTATCTTTCAGACTCCAAGCCTTTTTGTTGCGTTCCCTCGCACTCTGAAAATAACCAATGCATATAAAATGATTCATGGTCTCAACGTGGGTGCAGGCCTGCATATCGTGCTTACACGGACGCATTAATTACAAAATGTATTCTGGACTACGGGTGTTATGCTTTGTGCAGGATTAGGGCTTTTGTTAATTCAATTTTTAGTCTCAAACAGGATACTGAGTGGGCGAATTTACGTGTAATGTTATGGCTCGGACGCGGGACGTTAAGTTGTGCGCACATTTGTGGTGTTACTACTATGCACGTTTGCAGTGGGGAAAGGCTTAGTTTCAAATGTGAAACTAAGGTTGGTCAGTAGCTATTGTGTAACGAGTGTAGTAACTGGTGCTGGACTCGATACGCTCAGTTAAGAAAACGCTCTTTGTATTAAGATTCATTTGTATCTCGAAGAACATGTAGATTACAAAATATGCCTTATTGCTCACCAAATTGAGTAAAAAAATCATTCCGCACTGATATTTTTTAACTTTCTTTGTTAATCAATAAAGAGTATTACTTTATCTAAATTACTGATTTAAAAGTAATTCTCGTTACTGAAAACTTCAATTTAAAATTCTCATATCGGTGCAAGTGCTCATATATGCAGTGAGCAAGCATGATGAATCGATGATTTAAAGTCGTGTGAGTCAAAAAGCAGCCTGCAATGAGAAAGTTACAGAAAATATTATAATTATCTCGTTCTTTATTAACAATTCGGGTCTCAAAGCAATGCGTCATCTTGCTCATAATGTAAACGGAGTGAACAGGCCTAATTACTTTAATTAATGAAGTAATATATCAAGTCCTCATATCGTCTGAGCAAACACACTCAAATTGCAAATAATGTTACGTTATACAGTTCTGTGTGTAGGCATTATTTGTATTAGTACATTAGGTACTTATGCCATTAAAGTCACAAGGCAAATCAACTATTAATAAAATCATTTAGGTTGATGATTTCTACATTCTTTATTTTCTTGCCGTCGGCAATTATCCATAGGTAGCCTACGTCATAATCAAGGTCACAATTTACTCATTTGCTACGTTCGTGAACGTTCATTTAGGTATGAAAGATTATCAAACGTAGAACATTACAGATTTTCACATCTATAATATTAGTTGGAAGTGCAAATAAAGAGCCGCTAACAGCGGATACTTATAAAATGATATATAGGTATACATTTCACAAAACTGTTCGCAGTTAACTCCCGTATTGGATTTGGGTTTCTATTTCTTGTAGGTATTGGTTTTACATAGAAGAAGCCAGATTGCATTCGTTGACTGATCGATCGCCAGCAGGAAATAAAGCGGTTTGCGACTGTTTCGCATGTAATAGCTGTTTCGATTGAGCGAACTACAACGGTTTTAGCTTGACCCAGACCACTCAGACGAACTGTGTGTGATACAATATCTCCACTAGACTTTGTTTATGTGATGAGTAGCTATTTACGGTTCAACCTTTTTCGGGTTCCGTACCCAAAGGGTAAGAACGGTACCCTATTACTAAGACTCCGCGGTCCGTCTGTCTGTCTGTCTGTCCGTCTGTCACCAGGCTGTATCTCATGAACCGTGATAGCTAGACAGTTGAAATGACAGATGATGTATTTCTGTTGCCGCTATAACAACAAATACTAAAAACAGAATGACATAAATATTTAAGTGGGGCTCCCATACAACAAACGTGATTTTTCTGCCGTTATTTGCGATAGTGGTACGTAATCCTTCGTTTGCGAATCCGACTCGCACTTGGCCGGTTTTAGAATTGGGAAGGTCGCCCATGACGATTTACAGCGATTGTTTAGCGATACAATAAAAAAAATAGCGATTCATCATCGATATTGTCGACATGCAGCTTTCTGCCTGTTTGTTCCTTCACAACCACCTAAAAGAAAGTCGTTCATAATGGTAGAGCGTTAGTAGTGATGCTTAAGCAATGCTAATTAGATACTATGTAATTCTATCGTTTCTCTCGAAAATAGTAACACAGCGTCGCGTTAAAAAAACACGCTGCAGAATCGAAGGAACAATTCGTCGAGTGCAACCTCCCTTAGCTTCGATATTACCGAAAAACGTGACATCCGGCGAGGTTATATATTTTTCTTAGGATCGTTAATTCCTATGAAGAAATAGGTGTATTAAATGAGGGAATAAAGTCCGTAAAAGTCTGTAAACAGAAATTCCACAGTCACTTTTTACGATACCAACGAAAAACACGTGACAGCAGAATATAAAAACGTAATACCACCTACGAAAAAAACATAACAAAGTAACAACCCTTTTATATCAGGACCTAACATATTAAACCGCAAAACCTTTTACCCATGCAAGGCTCCCGGTAACAAAAGTATATACCCAATACTAGAAATCACTGTCTATACATGCGTCTATAAAAATAAATCTAAATATATATACTTAATGATATAGCTGTTAAATAGACTGTTCCTATTTCTCAAATGAGTTTTACTGGTACACAAGGTAATTTGATGCTCGCACAGATTTTTGTCACGTTTCAAGGCTTTTTATTTGGAATTATCTAACTGAACTGCTTCGTTTGTATAACAGAATTTCCAATGACCAGAAAGAAAACAAAAACTGACTAATTTGATGAAAACTTCTCTTCGATAAAACTATGTATAAACAGTTAGTCAAGTCCTAAAAGCGACACATCATCATCAGCCTACATTAGTCTACTGCTAAAGTCGTCACAATCTAAGGAGTCCGTTGACATTTCTCATTTCACATGTCGCGATAACTTTATACGTAAGAAATTGAAAAATAAAATTCATAATCCTAATGTATTACTATGTTACCCATACACTATAACAACGAGTATCATTCGCAAGCATCAAGTTATAGTAATAATTATTATTTAGTATTTTTATAGCTGTCAAAACGTGCCTTTTATTTTTTAATAACTTTAGACCCTACAATAAATTGTCATTCAACTACTTGATTCTCGGCAATTCTCATCTAGCAACAAGAATTACACTTATCCATTGATTATTTCAAAAAAATATAAAATTAATAGCTATCCGTCGTCTGAAAAGGAAAAAAATCTGAAAGGCTCTCAGTAAAATCATTTTTGTATACCGGTGAGTCTGCTTAAGAACTCCACGACATCATCCCACCGGCCCCCTTCTACCAACAGACGTCTAGACGCAATGCAAGTTACCATCCTTACCTGATTACCATCCACCAATTCGAACCAAGCGCTTCCAAAAAATTCTTCATAATGCGTACAGCAAAAGAGTGGAACTCGCTGCCTGCGTCTGTGTTTCAGAACGCATTCAACCCGAAACTTTTCAAATTTAGTGTGAACAGGCTTCTTCTGTGTAAGCTCACGCCATCGTCGTCTTTCTGTGTCACCTCTGACCTAGACTAGAGTCAAGCGCAAACCCATCTCCAAAAAAATAAAAAAACAACATCACTTTAGTATAAGAACGGGCAGAAAAAAATTGTGCTAACATAGCCAAACCAATTTTAAAGCCTGACATTTCCCTTACAAAATTAAATTTTCTGCAGACGTTCTCCAAGTGGGCAATATCCTTCCTTCTGTTTCTTTTGACGGTCATCAAAAATGGCGGCAAGACTCACCAAAGAATGGATTTTGTACAGTATAAGTAAGCCAATCAGCATTGCCAAAATGTAACTTTTGTTACATTTTACGTAAGATTTGACCTTCTCATGCGACTCAAAATGTAAATTTTACGACTTAATAAAAATATCGAAATATTTTCCAGCAAACAAAAAATAATCGTGAAACGGAACGCACGTAAGAAAGTTTTCGTTCTTCGTGTTGTCGCACCTGATTTTGTGACACAAAAATTTACGTATTGCATATTCACTCATTCACTCACATGTATTTCTAAATCTTCCATCCCGCTTAATCCGGCGTGCGAGTGAGCTTATTATTGTCGTTAGTTGTAGTGTCGTTTTCCACATAAAGAAGATAATGTAACTTTTCTCATGAAAATGTAACTATTTGAGATGTCTAATGTAATAATTGACTATATGTCACTGGCAACACTGGTGCCAATAGCTCTTTGTGTGTAGGATGAAATGTTATTGAGTCAAAAGAATATTTTTTTGTGTATATTAAAGTAAATAGTTATTAACATTGCGATAAATCTGGCTCAATTACGTGACTCAAAACTATAATTTATTCTAGGTAATACATTTATGTGTGCTATTAGCATTTTGGCACCAAGAGAGAGCCAAAACTTGCACACATAGTGCCCCAAATGATTTTACAGCATACATTGGAGTATTGACCTCTCTCATAAATTTTAATTCCACATGAATCAAAGGATGTCAGGGGATGTAAATTCTGAAATCACCTGACTGGTGCACTTAAGGGGGGGCAAATGAGCATTAAAAAACCTTTTTCGGGTTTATTTTAATCGGCTTTTTAGCCATGGCGTATCGGCTTCGTTTTTGTCAACAAAAACTGCTATTCTTTATTTTTATATGGCAAGCAAAGCCCATGTCGACAATTCTGCCAGTGTCAAAAGTTAAATGTAAGATCAAGTATGTTTTATTAGTAATTATAAGAGTCACTGACATAACTGTAGCCACAAACTAAATTATTTTGATACTGAAACAAACAAAAAATATAAACACATTAAAGTTACATTGTATGCCACATACAAAAAGACGGTGGTCTGAAGTTTTGTAAGATTCGTAATTTTATATTATTGTGACGGATGAAGATCATCAGCGATACAAGAAAGGGCAAGGCAATAGGGGTGTCATCCTGCCAACGATTTATGATTAACGATTATTGAGGTGGCAAAGTATTTGGATTGGCAAGTTGCATTTTCGGCAGCGCTTGTCAATTCCATAAATTTTTAGCTCGTCGGCAATCGTTATCGCTGATATTGCTCGTATGTCACTTATTTAGAGAATCTAATCTACATTACTGAAGACAATACATAGATATTTTTGGACTATCAATGTTGTTCACTTTGAAAGTCAAAAAAATAACTAAGTCTGACAACCCTAGATGTCGAAACTGCGATGTCACATTAAGGTTTAGACCTTAATGTGACATCGCAGTTCGAATGTGACATCGCATCCTCTAACATATTGTAAGCTATCCCATAGTAAATGAGTTTATTGCTGTGAATTTTCTACTAGCCAGAGATTTTATCGCAAATTCGCTGCTGACCTGTTATTGAACTGTATCGAAATATTTAATCCTGTTATAAGTATAGTTAAGGCGATAAGACACAAGCGAGATGCTATGCTATTAAGTTTTATTCATGAAAAAGATCCCCAAATAAATTATGTGGTAAAAGATATTATGAAATCTTAGTTATATGGCTTTAATGATCTGTCAAGCCGTTTGGGTTGTAGAACGTGCTATAGAAATGAACATACATACATTAATACGATCGAAAAACATTACCCTCCCGCAATCGAGTAAAAATATGATGATGTCACCTTTAATATATCAAATGATAATCAGGAAAGTGATGTATCTCTGACTAATAATATAGTTGTAGTAGAAATCGAGGAGTTCCCGGCCCTCCCTACATCTGATTTTTTTTTTTGGATTTTTATTACTTTCATCTTCAACCATGCTCTGCTGATACTTGAGTGAGAGTTCTGGCTTTTCATAGGATACGTTTATAAAGTGCATATATATTTGTAGTAGAAACCGAGGAGTGCCCGGCCCTCAGAACCTCTGGTATATTTTTTTTTAGGTTTTTTATAACGAACACTGAAACATTTCTTGATCTTAGCTAACCTAAATTTTCAACCATGCTCTGCTGATACTTGAGTGAGAGTTCTGGCTTTCTGGCGCATACTCTTATATATTGCATTTATAGTTGTAGTAGAAATCGAGGAGTTCCCGGCCCTCCCTACCTCTGATATTTTTTTTTGGATTTTATAACGAACATAGCTTTTTTATGTTTTATTTATCTTAATCTTCAACCATGCTCTGCTGATACTTGAGTGTGATTTCTGGCTTTCTGGAGCATATTTTTGTTAAATGCATTTATAGTTGTAGTAGAAACCGAGGAGTTCCCGGCCCTTCTTACCTCTGATATATTTTTTTTGGATTTTTGTAACGAACATTGAAATTTATTTTTAGTAACTTTAATCTTCAACCATGCTCTGCTGATACTTGAGTGAGAGTTCTGGTTTTCTGTAGCATACTTTTATAAAGTACATATATAGTTGTAGTAGAAAACAGGTAGTTCTTGGCCCTCACTCACTACCTCTGATATTTTATTTTTTATTTTATAACGAACATTGAATTTTTTATTAATCTCAATCTTCAACCATGCTCTGCTGATACTTAAGTGAGAGTTCTGGCTTTTAATGGTATACGTTTATAAAGTGCATGTTTGGGGTTGGGGTGAGATAAAGATAAACTAGGATTAAAGATTATAAAGATAGATATTTTTCAGTAACTCAAATGGGATAACGATTAAAACTAATGAGGTGAATGAGATGAGATTGAGTCGCGCCCGATATGCTATCCGAAAGCGTACTGACTATTTTACTTAGATAATACATAAAATATTCAAGGCATATAGCGCGGTGTCGCAATTACGCTGACATGTTTATTATTGTTCGGTGATTGACCCGAACATGCTCCCGAGGCAGAAAAAGATGAGGTTAGTAAGTAGGTATAGTTAAATGGGTAGTGAAATTAATATTAACAAGGTGAAAACAATGTTCAACTAATACTAAAATAGTTATGTAGGGTTAGTTATGTTAAAAGGTGAGATTAAAGTAACATTACGAATTAAACAGAGTCGCTACAGTGTAAATCAGGAAGAGAGAACACGCGAAAGATCGGTGAAGAACCTCTATCTTCCTTTTTTTGTAAGCACTCACTAGATAGCGCTAGTCGCTTAGGATCACTTTTCACTGGTTTACTACTGGATTGCCCATTTTCCCTAATTTCACTACACTCAATCACAACACTATCAGCAACGGTGTCTGGAGATGGCAACGCAGTCGCCGCAGATGCTGTAGACCGTTCTGCTGCAGAAGTGGAACGATTTTCTTTACGTTGCCTTTGACGCCAACATTTAAAACAGTAAGCTGCCACGATTAACAAGATGCCCAATATGATGAGATATATAGCGGTATACTGGTGGACGTCGTGGTAGGATATATTAGTGCTCAAAGATTCACTCTGCTTCATGACCTCAAGACTTCTCTTAATGAATTCAAATTGCTTGAGGTTATCTGAGTTATTGGGATTAAGCTCATATGAGATTTCTGGCATAGTGATATTTATTATGTGATTAATTGGTGATATTTCAGGTAAGATAATCTTTTTCGTTGTACTAATTTTACTAGACAATCTTTTGTACATCATAAAGTTTTCTGTTTTTACTAAACAGCCTTCTCCAACACGCAACAGACCAGCAGCTGATAACCTAACTGCCTCGACTTGATTTTCGCACAGAAGTTTGACGTTACATTCATTGCAGCATAAATAATAATACTTGTTTTTTGATGTTAACTCTCTCCAGTCATTCTTGCACGAGGTAGTTTTAGTTATACAAGTTCTTGTGCCTGGGATCGTCTCGCAAAGGCTATGATCATCTTTCATGTAGTGAATAGGCTTTCTGATATGACACAGTATAGTCACAGGGTTTTGTAATACGCATGACTGCAGATCTGTGTCTGTGATAGTTAGATTTATTTATTTAATACTTCATGCACACAAACGTACAGAGGCGAACTTAATGCCTTAGGCATTTTCTACCAGTCGACCTTTGGGTGGTGCAGAGACAACTAGTGGTAGGTGCAATGTTGACAATTAAACGAAACAGATTTATGCAAAAAATATATATAAATTATAAATACAATATAATCAAGAAAATTATACCATATATACTCAAAAGAATAAACTAAATTTAAAGATATACTTAAACATTAGTAATATTAGATTAATAATTGAAAAACATTAGAGTTGTGACGATACTACTGCCAACTTCTTGCGAATGTGCTCACGAACTTTAATTTTGAATGTTAACCGGTTGGTTGCCATCCTGATTTCTTGGGGGAGCGCATTCCACAGAGAAATAGACTGAACGAAGAAAGAACAGTGAATGAAGTCTTGTGCGGTGAGTGGGACATTGAAGAAGGCGGTTATGGGATGACCGTAGATTTTTATTGTGGTTGGCGCAAATGTAGTTTACTCACTTTACACTTTCACACAGTGCCAGATAACTAGGGGAATTAGAAGAGGCGAGAAATGAGAACAACGTAGTTAGTGCCCTTTGCTATCTGCGCTGGCGTATAGGCAACCACTTTAGAAGCGATCGATGCGCAGAGACATGATCATATTTACGCAAATTGAAAACGAATCGAATGCAGTAATTTAGAAGACGGTCAAGTTTGTTGAGAAGATCTGCATTCAGGTCATAGTAGCACACGTCACCATAATCGATGATAGGAAAAATTAGGGCCTGCACAAGCATTGCCTTGGTGTTCGATGGTAATAAGTTTTTCATACGATACAGAGCCCGCAGCGTTCCAGTGACCTTCCAACTAACACTAGCGACTTGAGTACGCCACTTAAGGGTATTATCGATGTGCAAGCCCAAGTTCTTTACATCAGTGCTGAAAGGAACAATTTTATTGTCAAACAATACAGGTGGCAAAGTTGTACCATCCACTTTAGCGATGCTTCGGTGACTCCCAATGATGATCGCCTGACATTTATTGGGGTTTACTGCCACACCGAATCTATCGGACCAAGTTTTTATAGCAGATAAGTCCCTGTTCAATTTACTGATAACGTCAGATATTTCGTCAACACTCCCCTGACAGTACAACTGAAGGTCATCTGCATACAGATGATACGCACACTGAAGTTCGAAAGTAATGAGATTTATGAAAATAGAAAAAAGAAGAGGAGAAAAAATGCCGCCTTGAGGAACGCCAGTTTCCAAATTACACCAGTGAGATGAGGAATCCCCAACGTGAACCGACTGCTGGCGTTCCTGAAGGTAAGAGGTGAACCATTCCAGTGCTTCGGGAGAGACCATCAAATAGGATAGAATGGCTAATAGGATGTCGTGACTAACGGTATAGAAGGCGTTCGAGAAATCGACCAACACTAGTACAGTGACTTTGGTGTCTTCTAAACCTACCCTCACATCGCCAGTCACTTTAAGGAGGGCGGACACAGTGCTGTGCCCGGGCCTGAATCCAGATTAAAGAGGGCTAATGAGTGAATTACACTGCACAAAGTTTGAAAGTTGTTTGTGGACACCAACTTTCTTACTTGTGGACAGCACTTTGGATAGGAAGGATAGGATGGAAATTGGGCGGAAGTGGGTTGGAAGAGTGGGATTGGCAACTTTAGGCAGTGGGCGAACATAGGCTTTATGCCACAGGGAGGGGAATATGCCGGAAAACAAGGAAAAATTTACGATATGGGAGATGGGAGGTAAAAGGTGATCCAGAATAGCTATGATCATATCACGAGTGATATTATCACAGCCCACCGCTTTGGATTTGATGGAGAGTATGATTTTTCTGATCTCGCCCGGCTCAACTGGAACGAAACGAAAAGGATTTATGAGAGGACGCGTTAAACCAGAGATAAGAGACAGAGTTTGTTGCTTGGTTGGACGATCCATGATAGGTACAGTGGAGAAATGGCGGTTGAGATCGTCTAAGTCAATAGAATTTGGAAGGTCTAAATGTCGCGGTTTGCCGATACCAAGTGTTCCAAGGAACTTCCAAATATGGGCACAAGAACAAGAAGAAATATTTTCTAGAATGTGGCGGCGTTTAGCATTGCGTATCATCTGGTTACATCTATTACTTGAAGTCTTAAATAGCGCCCAGTTCTCATCAATACGATCCCTTTTATATTTTCGGAACGCGCGGTCCCTGCGTCGCATGGCCATCTGTATTCCTCTGGTCATCCAAGGAGCAGGAGGACGTTTCAGTTTCACTTTTTTGACGGGAGCGTGGATGTCGTAAAGTTTGACCACAACATCATTAAAGATCGCCAACTTCTCGTTTACCGAAGTGGCCTCCATCATGATTTCCCAATCGATCACAGATGCATCCTTCTTAAGTTTCTCAATGTCCATCCTGGCAAAACAACGCCTGTACAGAACCTTGGGTTTAGGTTTAGGAGGTTTGAGGATATAGGAAAGGAAAATCATGTCGTGATGAGAGAAGCCAGGAGCGTCATGTTAACCATGGTGAGAGACAAAGGATGGATTCGAGGTAAGGATAAGATCGAGCCAGGTGTCATCGCCACTTTTATTATGATGGGTAGCCTGGAGCGGCAAAACGTGCAGACCAGCTGACTCGATAAGATGGAGAAGCTTACGGGATCGAGGGGAGTTTTGGGAAAGGAGGTTGGTATTGAAATCACCCATGATAATGTGGTGTGCATACTCAGAACCCAAAGATTCAAGAACTGATTCGAATTCAGTGAAATAATCGACAGAGGGGGGGCCATAGACTACACCGATAATGGTTTTGGCTCCTTTGACGCAAACTTCAAGAAAGATAAACTCCGCAGAGGCAGAGTAGTTTGAAGAGGAAGTAGCTTGTATTTTGTAAGGAAAGTCACTGCGAAGATATATTGCAACACCACCCCCTCCTTTACCAATCCGATCATTCCGTATAAGAACGAAACCGGAGAGAGTTTAAGTGGTGGACAGAAGATTCGGTTTGAGCCAAGTTTCGGAGATCAGGATAGCGTGAATGTTTTTGTTGTTAAACGCATCGTAGAGCTCGCTATAGTGACTGGGTACGCTTTGTGCGTTAATGTGACACACGTTCACCAACCGACTAGACTCATCATTAAAGTTATGTTGCAAGAAGTCACCAATGGTGCCACCGAGTGAACAAAAACTCGCGTCACTTGAAGAGGCAGCAGATTCGTTAGCTGAGAAGAAAGATTCATTGTCTGACATAAATAGAAGAAATTAATATAAATAATATGTTTAAAATGTATTACCGTATACCTACACAATTATAAATATGCTATTGCTAAAAACAAAACAACTGAGGTGCCACTTTGCACCACCCGCCAGCTTACACCAACACTAAAATAGCTATTTAAAGCAATAACTCAGCACTTCCAAACATTATTCTGCAAAAGAAAGAAAAATAAGAAGAAAAATGAAGGAAACCGTAGCTCCCAAACAAACACAAAAAATTTAAAAAACAAACATAAAACAGTCGCACACCAGTACATTGAACAAAAAATTAACTGTAGCTCCCAAACAAACAAAATACTCATATAAAATATAAAACAGTCTGACATCGCTAAAGATTTAAAAAAAAGAAATTGACAAAAAAAAAATTTTATTAATCGACCCACAGAATATCCTGTTTCCATGAATACATCGAATGAAAAATTTCTGAACGTTAAGTACAAATGTCATAATAATTTCTGATGTCTATTTGACACTGACAGATAAACTAAACAATTTTGAGGGTGTCAACAAAACATGAAAACATTAGTGAAGGTATCGATTAATTCAACCAATTATCAAATACACTTCTAAAGAAAAACCAAAACACGTAAGCAGTGAACGGTGAACAACACAGAAGAAGGATCAGTATGAGAAGGGAAACATACACACGGTTACGGTTAATAAAGATTGATGGACGAAAAAGACACAACACATTTGAGCTATTTACGTGTTATGGTTGTTATTTTTCAGGCTCCCGGCTGCGTCCGCACCTCTTTCGCTCATTTATGGATTTACTGCCAGTGACTTGGGGTACCTGGCTATAAGGGGCTTCAGTTCATCAGTGGAAGTCACCTTATGCC